>JAXQQM020081723.1:0-18297 GCA_034641835.2 Pinus albicaulis | reverse complement strand
ATTCTAACTGTTATAGCATCATTTCTCACCTTGACATGATTCATGATTGCTACATGGCTTTATGGGCACCCATTCCTACAGACTTGGACAAATTCACTTAAAAACAGTGGAAAATCCTTCATACGCGACTATGCCCGTGTTTTTCCGCGTGTATACGCGAGTACAACTAGAATTTTCCGCGTATGCCATTTTTTTAATGATTAAAAAATATATAAACCTTAATTTCGTTACTTTCAGGGTTGATGGTTACTCGTGCAGTTCTCAGATCTTGGCTTGTGGCTAATCATTAATGCTTTTCCAACTGTTGAAACTACTTGGAGGGACTATAAAAGGACCTCATATGTATGGCCTAAGGGAGAGAGAGAATTACTATTATTATACTCTGTTGGTTCCCTATCCAAGTCTGATTCCCCGTGCCTCCTGCACTTTCCCAGTTCATTTCAGGAAACCCTTGTTTCCTTGAGATACACATCCCTTTATATGTTATCTCGTATGCACTCATTTTGAAGGAGTCTTAGCGAGGCAAGGGCTGGACGGATCCGGACGACGGTCTGCGAAGGCCTTGGAAGGATCAGGTGATCTCTCCACTTACTTTTGTACGTACTATTTTTATAATACAGAAGTATCATGCTGTTCCCGAAATAAACGTGTTAGTGTATGCTTTAATGTATGAAGAATATTTGTATACAAGCATTCATGATGATTTATTTAATGTTTTATATGAATCTCACTAACATATAGAGTAGAAATATACCGTACAACTTGTCCTTTGTGCTGGTTTCTTCTTGTATTTCAGGTGAAAGAGGAAGGACGGTTGCAGGGAGTTTGAACTCCACGTGGATCTACTTCAAACGTAGGACCAACGGGTAAACCTCTCGTTCTGCTCTATTTCGTTTTTATGACCGTGCATGATCGTGTGAGTCTCTGTTAAGTAGTACGCCCCTGCTCTGTGGAGGTTGAATCCCAACCAACCTCTAGGGTGTTAAATCCCCGAAACAGAACTGGCGACTCCGCTGGGGATCACATTTTTGTGATTCTCCTGTTGTGTTGTTTCAGCTGTTTGGTAGGATACCAACAGTTTTTTCTGTCTTTTACAGTCCAGTTTGCTTTCTTGCAGTCAGTCTGAAGCTTTTATACCTTTCCCAGGCTTGTATTTTTTATTTTTCATTATCTTTCTTTGTATACGCAGTTTTTCTTGCACACAGTCGCGTATACCCGCGAGTTTGTGTAGAAGGAACCGCATATACGCGGGTTTCGTTCAACACAGACGCGTATACACGCCTGTTGCATAACTGCAAGGTCGCGTATACCTAGGCTGAATTTGAAATTTCAAGATTCTGGTGTTTTTGGTCTTTTCTGGCTATGGAGGCCTGTGTTTGCAGAGTCTTTGTACTTACTGGAGTGTGACAGAAGTGGTTTTAAGTCTTGGTTCTCTTTCGTTTGTCCGAAAACTGATCTTTTTGGCGAAGTGTTCTTGTTGGTGCTAGCACTCCTGGATTGAGTTCCAAGATTGCTTTCTGAGCGTTCTTGGCTGTTCTGCTTTATCTCTTTCGTTTGTCCGAAAACTGATCTTTTTGGCAAAGTGTCCTTGTTGGTGCTGGCACTCCTGGATTGAGTTCCAAGATCGCTTTCTGAGTGTTCTTGGTTGTTCTGCTTTATCAGAATAGAGAGCTTCTGCTCACTGACTCACTCCTATCTTTGTGTTGTGCTTTGCATTGCGTTCTTTGCTTTGTTTTCGATTGGTTTTCTTGAGTTTCATAGGCTAGGGTTTTGTTGCAATTTTCGGAGAACTTTTCTTGCTTCTTTGGAGTTTTGTGTTGCAACGAGTTTGCACTATTTCTCTAGGCTGTTTGATTGAGTTTTTGGTCTTCCGTTGCTCTTATTGATCTTGCTATCATTAGCTTTATAAGGTTTGAGAGCATAGTTGAAGTTTATGCTTGAAATTCGGTCTCGTTTTGGCTTAGATTGTGATAGTTGTTCTTGGTTTTTTTGAAGCTCTTGTTTTATAAAACTAAAAAGCCCAAAAACATTTGTTTTGATTTTTGTTTTTGCATATCAAAAACTCAAAAAACATTGTTTCTTGTTTTTGTTTTTGTTGTTGCGTTTTTCATTTTCGTTTGGCCTTATCTTTTGGAGCTTTAGTGAAGTTTCTTGCTTCTAGTTTTTGGCTTGATTTTGAGGAGAGGTGGTCTTTTGATTTCTTCTTCTTCTTGTTGAGTATTTTGGTGTCTTACATTAAGAGTTCTTGTTTGCAAGAATTGGCTTTCTGGATATCAAAAGATGAGTTAAAACTGAAGGAGCCTTTTTTGGGAAATTTCACCTTGTTTCAAGGGACTTTTTGCATCTTAGAATTTACATGCTAGTGGTCATTTGCATTAGGTGCATTGAATCATTTAGTTAGCTTCTTAGTTTTTGTGAGTGTGAGTTTGTAATTCGAAAAGAAAATACATTTTTAGTCTCGTAGAACTTATATAGAAATTGCTCTTCATCGAAAGACAAAGAACTGCATGTGCATGTAGTCAGGTTTTTATTAATTTCTTTCGCGTCAAAACATCATTGGTTTCAACTCCATATCCTTGTGACTTAATACAACAGCCTTTAAAATAAGCGATTTAATCTTAAAACAACTAGCAAGTTTTACTAAGTGTCAATCACCAACTAGCTAGGCTGTAGGGCCTTGGAATAGGTGAGTGGAGAGTTAACTCTCCAAGGCCGCTCAAACAAACATAGAAGTTGATTAATTGAGCGAAATCCAACTCCGTGAGGTGGACTGGGAAAGCTCTCATCCGAGAGTCAAGCGCGAGGGGAAGTGAAGGTTGGTAAGAGGGATACCCCCCCTCCGATTAGCTGAATCTGACCTCAAGACCGTTCCGCCCAGCTTCTGATACGGATTGGTGTCCATAGTTGTCGTTCCTAGGTTCCACACAGGTGACTGCGGGGGGGAATACCCGTGGTACCTGAGGCAGACGTCGCATCACTTTCAGCAGTACTTCTGGGGGGTGCCCTTGCGAAGCTTGGGTGCTTGAGCCGGCAAAGGCTGTCGTTAGGAGGTCGGCGTAACTGTTTATGATACCTTCGCTAGTTGTTCTGGGCCCTAATCATCCCATACTGCTTTCGGAAGGCCCTATACTTTGCTTTCCTGTATTTTGGTGTCCGGTCCTCATCACCCGGAGCGGAAATAATTGGAGGCTGTTTGCTTGTTGTTTCTCAGGGATTTTTATTTTAGTGAGTGCTCTTTGCTCCTAGCTTGCCTAGCTTTTCACTTTTTTGAGTCTAATTTAATAAATATATAAAAGTACGATCAAGCCGCCGACGTTCGAGGAGAATCCTCGGGTTATCTCCCGAGAGCCGGCAGAGCTCTCTTCGAGAAGGCGTAGGGAGCGACGAGCAGGTGGTTTTCACCTCCGTAGAAGGAGACGCCGTGGAGAGATCCTCCACTAAGGTCCGGTTTCGTTGTCGATTCCGTGTCGGTTCCGAGAGGAGCGTTCGCCCACCTCGAGAGCATTGTTTCCTCTGCTGCAGCCACATTTTCGTACAGACATATACCCCGAGGCCCGCAACACACAGTCCATCTCCTCTTCCTCTTGATCATCCGTTTGTTATTCAGTACGTCGGACCGGAGTCTGAGAGACCGCCGGATCTTCCATATCTTTCTTATCTTTCGATGGCCACGACCGGGAACGCGGCTTCTACCGTGAGTGCTGCGGGCATTCAGACCCCTGCTTCTGTCGAGGCAGGGGGCACTCTTGCTCTATCTTCGAGTGCTTCTAGCACCGCTATGTTTGGCTCTGGGTTCACCCAAGCATATGCTTCTCAATCTGGTCCCTTTGTTTCAGGGATGTCCATTGCTGGAAATCCCTCTTTTTCCTTTACCGCCGGTGCAGCTGGATCTACGCCCATGTCCAACATGGCTAGTGGATCAGCTTCTTTTCAGGGTTTCCCCTTTGGGACCGGGCATATTCCTAGTCCCAATCCTTCTTTAGGGTCGTTTCCTTTTACGTCCCAGACCCAAAGTTTCAATCCTTGGGCTCAGAGGCCAAGTTCGGCTTCTTTTACAGGATGGAATCCTATGTTTGCAACGTCGGGGGCAGGGAATCAGTTCATCGCGAGTCATCATCAAGGGAATGCTTCTTTCCCTGCATCGAGTGCTTATCAGTCTTTTTCTCCTCTGTCTAATGCGTGGAACCCCTATCAGGGGCTTTCCTCTTCAGTCAATACTTCAGCGGGGGGAACTAGCCTGGGTTATGGTAACTCGGCATGGGGAGGAGGTTCTTCTCCGTTTTCTACGGGTCCTTTCTGGCAGCCTGGTGCCTCATCAAATCCAGGCTATTCTTTTCAGAATGTTGGAAATCCATCCCATCAAGGATGGAATTCTCAGGCTTCGCCTCGATTACCATTTCTGGCAACGTTAAACTTGCCAGACTTGGCGAAGTTAACTAATGACCCGATTCGATACAGTCCAGGGTGGCCTCCGGTTCCAACCAAACTTCCTTCAGACATTCCTAAGTTTGAAGGCAAGAATGGTGAAGATCCAGCAGATCACATCACCACTTTCCACTTATGGTGCTCTTCAAACTCTCTGATCGACGACTCGATTAGATTGAGATTATTTCAGCGCACCTTAACTGGAAACGCCGCAAAGTGGTATATAGAGCTCACTGGGGGCAGTTTCGCCACATTTGGAGAACTGGCTGTCACTTTTCTTAACCATTTCCAGTTGCCTGTCAGATATGAGGCTGGGACCGAACTCCTGGCTAATTTTAAGCAAGATGAGGCAACTCACATTTCTGATCATATTCAAGAATGGAGGAGAAGGAAGAGGCTTATCAAAGCCCATATTCCAGGTGAGTTCCTTCTCGAGTGGTTTTTGAAATCGCTTCAGTCAGACATTTCAAAGGATGTATCCATGTCAGGGGTATATTCCGAGGAGCAGGCCATCTTTAGGGCCCAACAGTTAGAGTTGATCTATTCTCAGTCTGGGATGCTTTACAAGTATTTGCCCAATGCTCCTCGCTCCAAATTGGATTTATCGAAACCCAAACCTGGTCCGCATGGTGACGGACTTGTCGGATCGGTTAGTAGTAGTGCAGCCAGCCTGCTTTCTCAATTGCAGCAGTTGTCTTTACAATCTGCTCCTTCTGGTCAGGCTGTGCCTGCTGATTCATCACCTTCCCAGTATTTGTCCATTAATGCTGTCCAATCTTCTGAACCCAAAGGAAATCAACAATCCGATGGGAAGAAGAAGGGACGTAATAACAAGAAGAAGGGCAAGAATGGGAAGGGCAATGCAAATAAAACCAACGAGCGTGTTGGTGAGGGCCAAAAGGAGAAAAAGAAAGTAAAATTTCCGTGCAAGCTTTGTGCTGGAGATCATCTCACACACCTTTGCCCGAAAATTCAGGATGCTCAGCGCCTGTTATCTCAGCAGGGTTCTTCTAGTTCCCAGGCTGTGCTAACAAACCCTTTTCCCCAAGGGCAACAATTAATTGCTGGCGCGAACCAAAATCTTGGGGCTTCCTCTGGAGGTGCTCAGGAAGGGGAAGCTCCATCGAATATCTTTATGATGAGTGCTCACGTGGATGTCGCTACGAGATCCCGTGATTATGGCGGAGAGGAATCTTCGAAAGCTAAGGAAGTTCCTGATGCTACTGAGCCGCTTCACATCACGAAGCCAACTGTTGAGTCTATGCCTCGGATACCGAAGGCATCCTCTAAGCGGTCAACGATAAATCCGAACGCAAGAGCCGCCCAGAACTACTCGATTGTAGAAGATCTGGCGCAGAGTCCTTGTGCTATGTCCGCCTTGGAGGTACTCCAGTCTTGTCCGGCTCAGCGCAGTGCTTTGCTCACTGCCATTGGGGCTATTGATCCGAAAAATTCTCTTCTGATTACTTTTGATATGAAGAATTTTAAGAAGAGACTTCCTCATCACATGGCCTTCCATATTAAATCATCGTATCGGAAGACTAACATCTTTCGCACGGTTGTTGATGAGGGTGCTTCTACTTGCGTGATGTCTTTCGCATGCTGGAAGACACTTGGATCTCCAAAGGCTGCTCCGTCTAGCACTATTCTTACTGCATTCGATGGTCATTCTCACAGACCCCATGGTATTGTCCCGGCTTTGCCCATCTGTGTTGGGGGCAAAACCGTTAACATAGAAGTTGAGGTAGTAGATGCAGCCTTGGACTACAACCTTCTGTTGGGGAGGAACTGGATATATGATATGGATGCCATTGCATCCTCATTATTTCGGATAGTATGTTTCCCCCACGAAGGGAGGATAGTCACGGTGGATCAACTGGACTGTCCTCCTGTAGACCTGGATGCGCCTCCTGACTCATCTGTTCCTAAGTTGGATAATACCAAGGCGCCCGTCGAGAATTTAGGAGTGGGAATGTATTCTTCCCTGATGGGTTCTTTTGATCTTCCTCCTCCTAAGGTGTCTATTAATGCTATTTCATCCTCCAAGGCTCCCCTTCGAAGAGAGTTCTTTCGAACTCATTATTTTTCGAACCCTTGGACCTTACCTTCTCCAACTGCCACATTGGAAGAAGGCAAGTGGGTGAAATTTGGTATTCCCGATTTCCAAGAAATGGACAGACACGTCCGGGTTGTCAGACATCACAGTAGGGGTTCCACCTGTACCCTCTTTCGAAGAGGCTGGATGTAGATGTGTTCTCGGTGGGCAGTCTTACTTCTTCTTCTGCCCAGGATTGTCTAGATACCACTCTTCCATCTGAAGAGGCCATCCTGGAAGCGATGACAGGTATATATAGACCGTGGGATGACTTGCATCATCAGTCTTACTTCCTACCTGACTTGAGCGAAGTCGAAACAAGTTTTCCAAGTCCTCAATCTCCTGGACCTGTTCACCCAGTCTTGAGCCCCTTAGCACCAGCACAGGTTTATGCTGAAGGGAACATGGCTGTGATCTCTCCTACTATCCCGGTGAACATCTCCAGGAATCCCAACATTATCGAGAACGTTTTCATTGGAGCTGAATGTTCCCATGAAGAGGTTCAAATCTATACCGAGCTCTTCAAAGAGTATAGGGATGCTTTTGCTTGGTCTTATGAGGAAATGCTCGGTATTGATCCATCTATCGTCCATGAGATCAAGACGTATGAAAACGTTGTCACTGTGCAAAATCTCACCGGCTAATCCTAGTAGCTGCCACCATCGTGTCGAAGTTGAAAAGTCGCTTAAGGCGGGATCTATTTTCTCAGCTTCCTTCATCGAATGGGTCGAACCCTGCTCGGCGGATAAAAGCAAGGAACGATTCGAGTGTGCATCGATTTCAGAGACCTGAATAAGGCGTGTCCTAAAGACAATTACCCCACACCTTTCATCGATCAGATTATTGACGAGTGTGCGGGTAACGAGATTTTCTCCTTCATGGACGGTTTCTCTGGTTATAATCAAATTACTATCCGTCCAGAAGATCAACATAAGACCGCATTTATTTGTCCCTGGGGCACGTTTGCATATAAGAAAATGCCTTTTGGTCTTAAAAATGCTGGAGCTACCTTTCAGCGGGCCATGTCTTACGCCTTCCACGACATCAAGAAAATTATCGAGGCATACTTAGATGATCTAGCTGCTCATTCTCGAAAGAGGATGGATCATCCTGGTCACCTCCGACAAATATTTGAAAGATGTCGTTTTTATAAAATTCGTTTGAATCCGAACAAGTGCGTTTTCGCGGTGACATCCGGTCGGCTGTTGGGATTTATTGTGTCTAGGGAAGGGATAAGGGTAGATCCCTTCAAGGTTGAGGCAATACTTCGCTTGCCTCCCCCGTCTTCAATCCGTCAGCTTCAAAGTCTCCAAGGGAAGTCTAACTTTCTTCGGAGGTTTATCGTTAACTATGCTGAGATTACAAAGGGATATATGAGATTGTTGAAGAAAGGAGTTTCTTTTCTTTGGGACGACTACGCTCAACGCTCATTCGATTCCTTGAAAAAGGCATTGACCTCTGCTCCTTTACTGAGTCCACCCGATTATAGCAGAGATTTTCTTTTGTATCTGGCTACAGCAGAATCTACCATTGGTATGGTTCTGGTTCAGGAGGATGATGCTCTGGCTGAGCATGTTATTTACTACCTTAGTCGAGGATTGGTAGGACCTGAACTGCGATACACCCCGATAGAAAAGTTAGCCTTAGCAGCAGTCCATGCTGTGCAGCGACTCCGGCATTACATTATTCTTCGCAAAACTTATGTCTTGGCAGCTGCCAATCCATTTCATTTTGTCCTCAGCAGGCGAGTGATTGGGGGCAAATATAATAGATGGATTGTGATATTACAGGAATTCGATCTAGAGTTCATGTCTGCCAAATCCAAGAATTCATTAGTCTTTGCGGAATTGATCTCCGAGTTGCCTTGTGGAGAGGAGATGATCTATGATGAGTCCTTTCCGGACGAACACTTGTTTCTAATCTCTCCACAAGATCCTTGGTATGGGGATATCATTGTATATCTCCAGACTACGAAGTTTCCCTCTTCTTTTTCGAAAGATGAGCGTCGTAAGCTGCGTCACTTAGCTAAAAGTTATCTGATTATTGGTGATGCTTTGTACCGTCGAGGGGTTGATTCAATCCTAAGACGCTGCTTAACTTTCGAAGAAGCTGAGGCCGTGCTCAATGATTCTCACGGTGGAGCTTGTGGGGGTCATTTATCAGGGCTTGCTACAGCCCAAAAGATTTTGCGTGCTGGCTACTTCTGGCCTTCGATTTTCAAAGATTGTATTGAATCGGTCAAGAAGTGTCATCCTTGTCAGGTGTATACTCGGAAAATGCGCGCTCATCCAGCTCCGCTTTTTCCAGTCGTTACTGTCGGACCCTTTACAAAGTGGGGTATGGATTATACTACTTGTAACCCGCCTTCGGCAAAAGGTCATAAGTACATTATCGTAGCAGTAGACTACTTTACGAAGTGGGTCGAGGCTATGCCTACTTTTGGGAACGATGGTGAGACTGCAGCTCTTTTCTTCTTCAACCAAGTCATCGCTCGTTTCGGTATACCTAGAGAGATTGTCACTGACCATGGCAGTCACTTTCAGAATAGTATGATGGCTGAGTTGGCTCTTAAATTAGGTTTCCGGCAGGAGCATTCATCTCCATATTATCCTCAGGCCAATGGGCAAGTGGAAGCCGTGAATAAATCCTTGAAGACAATTCTTCAACGGACGATCGATAAACATAGATCCTACTGGCACATTATGCTATATCCTGCACTATGGGCATACAGACGCGTTAAAATCGCAACGTTTACTGTCAGTTTAGTCCACGGGGGTGGAACGTATTTCCTATCAATGCGATCTTCCCTTAAATTAGTCATGAGCTCGACACTTGTCCGGGCAGAGCGGCTTCTTCATCCGGAACATCTTGATGAGCAGCGTCGAGATGCCGCCACGTTGAACGAAGCGCATAAAAACCGAGTCAAAGTCCAGTACGATAAGGCGGTTAAGCCTAGGGTCTTTTCCGAAGGTGACCTTGTTTTGGTCTATGCCCAAGAAAAAGATGGCTTGGGGGCAGGAAAGTTTAAGTCGATGTGGTATGGCCCCTATATCGTCAAAAAGGTCCTTAAGAAAGGAGCGTATACCTTGGTTGACTTCGAAGGGAACGAGTTGCCGGAGCCCCGAAATGGGCTCTATCTGAAGAAGTATTATGCCTAGGCTTTGGCCTGGCATTTTGCTTTGTATATAGTAGTTTTTTGTTTTGTACATATCTGTTTGATTTTCGATTTTTGATGAGATGGTGATGTTTTTGATCTGCTTTGGCAGGTTGTGTTGATGTCATGAGTCATTATGGTTTCGCCGATGGTGCTAGTAGACACACCCGGAACTTAGCTTCCGCGGCTTGGGTGCTTCATTATCCTTCCGGTCAGCTGTTGGTATCAAGAGGGGTCTGCATTGGTCCTGCTTCCAATAACGTAGCAGAATACACTGCAGTCGTTCATCTACTCTCGGAGGAAATATCCTTGGGTGTTGATTCGTTGGTAGTTTTCTTGGACTCCCAGTTGGTGGTGTCGCAGCTGAACAACACTTATCGGGTACGAGATCCAATTTTATTACGATTGTTCTTGAGGGTACGTTTGTTACAAAGGTCATTTCAATTTTTAACATTCATTCATATTCCTCGAGCTGACAATTGGTTTGCTGACTCATTAGCTAATCAAGCTTTAGATTGGCATATTAATCATTCAATACAATAAATTTTAATCATCAAAAACATCATACTTTTGATACATTTATCACATCACATCAAATATCGCTGTATATATCATCAGAGTGTCAAAAAACTTTACAAAATTTGGATCCATAAATGCCGTACAAAACTTGGGCTTATGCCCCATCATGTTCAGTCTCAAAAAATATATACAGTCATCTAATATGTAAAATCTGTCTACTCCTGAGGACCCTTCCCAGAAGTTGCGTTCCTATAGAACATCACTGCAGTGGCCACACGGCGGAACAATCTAACCCAGTCCCGGGGTACTCCTACAACCCGTCTCTGGACGGCTTCTGGCAAGTCCTCCATAGCAGCCAAAGGGATTTGGTGGGTCAGTCCCTCCAAGTTTCTCTGCACGGCCTGGAGTGTCCTGTCAGAATCTGCTGTCTCCGCCTCACCTCTGCGGCGCTTGTGACGTGCTAGGCCCTCAGGATGAACTGGTCCAACATCTGAAACATGATCATTTTTCATTTGTCAGTCATTATGAATCCAATCCAAAAACATGTTTGTTTTTCATTTTTCATATATATTTGAAAAATCCAAAAAATCATATAAGTTAAAATTTTTGAAAAAACTTACCGACTGCTCCCCATGCTGCACCGGGTGGAAGTACTAGATCTGGATCTCCTCGGAAATCCATCCCGGCATAGGGATAGTCGTCTACCGCGATGATCTGTTTTCTCCACCATAAGAAGAACTCATCGTCCCGTGAATGGGGCACTTCCCGCCGCCTCAGCTCTCTTCTTACCGGGGTGCCCCGCTCAATTCAAGTATTCTTGGTCCTAGGGTCGCCGATAGTTGAGATGACTTTGGTCTCAAAGTCAACCGAAGAAGAAGAATGTGGTCGGGGGGCTTGTTCCATAGCCAAAGTGTTTTGTTTTTGCTCGCTAATGGAGGCCGCTGTTGTTTCATGTTCTCGTAGCGTTGCATGCGGCACCAATCATACACACACCACACCTGTCAGCCTATGCCTGGCGCGCTCCGGACGGCCTCTCGGTGTAGTGAGGCAGATCCTGCCACTCTGCCGATGGTGAATAGGAGGATCTTTATGTGCAGACCCTGCCCAGAAGTTGCGTTCCTATAGAACATCACTGCAGTGGCCACACGGCGGAACAGTCTAACCCAGTCCCGAGGTACTCCTACAACCCGTCTCTGGACGGCTTCTGGCAAGTCCTCCACAGCAGCCAGAGGGATTTGGCGGGTCAGTCCCTCCAAGTTTCTCTGCACGGCCTGGAGTGTCCTGTCAGAATCCGCTGTCTCCGCCTCACCTCTGCGGCGCTTGTGACGTGCTAGGCCCTCAGGACGAACTGGTCCAACATCTGAAACATGATCATTTTTTTATTGTCAGTCGTTATGAATCCAATCCAAAAACATGTTTGTTTTTCATTTTTCATAACATATTTGAAAAAATCCAAAAAATCATATAAGTTAAAAAATTTTGCAAAACTTACCGACTGCTCCCCATGCTGCTCCGGGTGGAAGTACTAGATCTGGATCTCCTCGGAAATCCATCCCGGCATAGGGATAGTCGTCCACTGCGATGATCTGTTCTCTCCACCACAGGAAGAACTCATCGTCCCAAGTGGTTCGGGGTACCTCGCTGCCCCCCAGTCTTTTCATCATGTCTGCCCAACGGGCAATTCTTGGGTCTCGCGGGCTGCTGATAGTCGAGATGACTCTGGGTCTCAAAGTTGGAACTCTCTCAAAGAAGAATGTTGTCAAAATGGTCCCATAGCCAAAGTGTTTTGTCTTTGTTTGGCGAATGGAGGTCAGCTGTTGTTTCATGTTCAGTAGCAGGGCTGTGCACCAATCATACACATGAATTAAGCACTCTACAGCTATGCTCATGTGCGTCCTGGACGCCTGATGTAGTGAGGCAGATCCTGCCACTCTGCCGATGGTGAACAGGAGGATCTTTATGTGCAAATCCCCGATATCTCTGATAGCAATCTGTGTTCCAACCTTCTTGGAATTATCTACGCAATATATTTGGACATAGTCTTCCACGGTCAACCCTCCCAGGGGCTTTCCGTGCAAGTCCACTGGATCTCCCCTCCTGGAGAGTCCAGTGATGAAATATATATCCTCCACTTCTATGCGTAGTGGCATCTGATCAATTATGAAGCAATCCGGATCTGGTTCCCAGTAATTTACGAGCATTTCAAGCAATCGCACATTACTTTTCATATTGGGCATTTTAAAGAATTTGAACAATCCACAGTTTCGGAGGACATTTTGTGCTGCGTGATCCTGCATGACCTCTTGGTCTATTGCGCTATGCTCACGTTCCCTCCATGAGATGGTCATCCTGAGAAAATTCATCAAAATTTGCATTAGAAACACTTTTTTGAGTTACGGACTTGCGCATACGCGACTTTTCCTGTGCACAGTCGCGTGTATACGCGGCTTCACTTCATTGAACCCGCGTATGCGCAGATACGCATTTTTTAAGAAGGGTTTCTAGGCAAAAATTCACTTAATTTTAATTTTTAAACGGAAAAAATGATTAAACAGGATGAATAAGGAGCCTACCTGAAGTTTCGCTGAATTTCGACGGTCGGTTGTTCCTGATTTGATGAAACAATTTTTTAGCTCCAGAGCTCTTTTTCCAAATCAACTATGTAATAATGAACCAATCGAGAGGTAATTTGTGTATTTATGGCTAAAAAATTGAAAATTTTTGCAAAAATTTCCTTGTGCTTATTTTTTCGATCTGTCTTATGCTGTATAACTCGATTGCTTGGAAGTGCCCAGTTTGGTATGTTTCAGGTACATTTTGGCGATTTCGAGATTTTTCCCGGTTTTTGACCCATGATTTCAGACTCTTCACGGCAGGTATATGATCTTCACTGGCATATAGGTTAGGGAATCACTTTCCGTTGCATCTTGCATTCTAGCCTCCATACTGATCACTTGCCTTAGGGTCGATCCCATCAGGTCATGAGCATTACACCCATTTCACTCGCCGATTTTTAAATCATGACTTGATGGTAGAGCCTTCCTTTACATGGGCTTCCTAGTTAGTTCCTCGCCATCACTTGTTGCCCATGCTACTTTTATGTAGGCTCGGGAGTCCTCTTTAGTCCCGCCATGTCTTTTGTGTTGGTGCTTCATTCTTCTCCTTCATCACTTATCATTTTTCTGGCTTATACCCTAGAGGCTCCCTGGTGTCGTTAAGTTGTATTACTGCATTGCATATTGGCTACTTGCTTATCCTGGCCTTTAGCCGGCTTCATTTGGACTCGATGTTTAAGCCAACTTTTGACCTTGACTTTCTGTACAAGTTAACCATTGCATGCACTTAGCTATCACGACTTGACACCTTTGTACCCATGGATGGAACGTTCCTTTGAGTATCACTGACCAGTTTTCGCCACCTTGCATTGAGCATAGGATTGTTCCAAACCCCGGAACTAGTGCATCTGCTTTTTCGATACTCGTTCTATCCATTGTACCATAGCATTCTTTTATTCTTTTTCAGGCTTATTATGAAAAAGACAAAAAAATCAAATATAACAAAAAGAGCGGGAACTGGATGTATCTTCGTTATTTTGATGGCAGTACAGAGTCAGTTTGTCGCCCTTGAACAAAGCACATATACTTATATATATTTCCTTCATTTGGGATGGTTCTAGTTTTGACCTAGGTTTAGCCTTTACCATGTTTCACTTGTCAGTTCTCCCCCGGTTGGTTATCTCTTCCAATCATATGGAGAGTTTGTTTTGCCTCCTGCAAGACAGACTTATACAGTGTCACTTTTTACTGCCATGGTCATCACAGAGTCGTGCTTTTGTTCAAGGGAAGTCTAGCCCGAGTCGGCCATTCTGCGGTGTCTCTTGACTCATTATTCAGTCGGCCTTCCCGGTCTTGTCAGTATCATGTTCTATCACATCAGATGTTTTGATCTTCTGCTCGTGCTAGTTTGAGAAGGTCCCCATTGACTTCTTGCCGGCGGGTTTGTCTCTTATCGACTACGACACATTGCTCTGAGAGCAAACCTAGAGCCGCACCTTGGGCCTATTTCCATTATTGATAGGTGACCTTGTGCTCAGCATTTGATCATCATCATGGGTCTTTGACTGAGTGGTTTCCCCTGTGTTCGACGTCAGCACACATTATCACACTTGGAATTCGTGCAGTACCTTGATTTCCATTTGACCCTATCGGTGGATTTCTCGCCTCTGTGTCAGCTTTCATTATTGGTTGGTTCAGAGGGTTTCTTCCGTGCGCTAGCTTCATCTTGTGCACGTCGGAAACGTACTTCGGTTTTGGTTCCATCACTCTACTTCGTCCGATTCTTTCCAAATCTTGGCCTGCGGGTTACACTCGCGCTGGACTGATGTGGGATGCCTTAATGCCTTCCTTCCACAGATCGAGATCTTTTTCCTCATAGACTCACTCATTGCTCCTGGGGAATAAGGTCTAGAGTCTTTTCGTCAAGACTTTAGGGTTTGCAATCACTGGGCAAGGTACTTTTCATGGTCGCTGGGGATTCACGCTGCCTCCCCGATTGCAGATTCTTTCAAGTGTTCGACTTCAACTCATTTATTCGCACTTGTCAGATTGTACTGGGGCACCTTGACACTCATTATCATTATCGGTGGGTTGTCTCGCATTGGTTAACGGGATTCATCATTGCCCGGTAATCCAACGATTTCTCACATGGTCGACTTCAGCTCATTTATTCCCACTGTGTAGAATTGTGCCATAGCGATCGGTGAAGACCTCGGGTTGCATCAGCATTTTTCGGTTCACTTGTGACAGCCCTTTCAGTTTCTGCCAGTGATGTCGTCCACCCTTATATGTTGCAGTTCAGTACAGCAGCATCCTATATGTTGGCTCCCGAGTTGCGTGATTGTACCGTTTGATCCACCACTTATGATCCGGTACTTGGAGATTCAGTTACTTATATGATCAGACATCCAGTTGCACCATCTTTGCTTAGCTTTCTATATGTGATACTTGGACATTGATTCAGACTTATATTTCCGGGCCCTGCTCATATGATTCACTATGTACTTTCAGTTTAGTTATACTTGTATACATGTTGGATCTATTCAAGTACTTTCTATATATATGATGTATTTTTGACTGAGCATGGGTATGCCCGCCTCAGCATGAGTTGACTCTCTGGTTTCTTTCATTGGTTTTTGGCAGGCTGAAATCTGGTGAAGTCCTCTCTTGTCCTCGCGAAGTTCTTTCTATGTGCATAATACATTTCGGCCATCATGTACCCCTTCTGACCTCATATATTAGGGGGCATCTGTTATAGCATCATTTCTCACCTTGACATGATTCATGATTGCTTTATGGCTTTATGGGCACCCATTCCTACAGACTTGGAAAAATTCACTTAAAAACAGTGTAAAATCCCCCATACGCGACTATGCCCGTGTTTTTCCACGTGTATACGCTTGGTCCCCGAGTTGCGTGATTGTACTGTTTGATCCACCTCTTATGATCCGGTACTTGGAGATTCAGTTACTTATTTGATCAGACATCCAGTTGCACCATCTTTGATCAGCTTTCTATATGTGATACTTGGACATTGATACGGACTTGTATTTCCGGGCCCTGCTCAGATGATTCACTATGTACTTTCAGTTCAGTTATACTTGTATACATATTGGATCTATTTCAGTACTTTCCATATGATGTATTTTTGACTGAGCATGGGTATGCCCGCCTCAGCATGAGTTGACTCTCTGGTTTCTTTCATTGGTTTTGGCAGGCTGAAATCTGGTGAAGTCCTCTCTTGTCCTTGCGAAGTTCTTTCTATGTGCATAATACATTTCGGCCATCATGTACCCCTTCTGACCTCATATATTAGGGGGCATCTGTTATAGCATCATTTCTCACCTTGACATGATTCATGATTGATTCATGGCTTTTGGGCACCCATTCCTACAGACTTGGACAAATTCACTTAAAAACAGTGTAAAATCCCCCATACGCGACTATGCCCGTACTTTTCCGCGTGTATACGCGAGTCCAGCTAGAATTTTCCGCGTATGCCATTAAAATGATTAAAAAATATATAAAAAATCCCTAATTTCGCGTTGGGTTGATGGTTACTCAGGTAGTTCAACCACCCCAGCCCGTGGCCAACTGTTTCCAACTGCTGAAACTACTTGGAGGGACTATAAAAATCCCTCATGTGTATGGCCTAAGGGAGAGAGAGAGAGTTATTGATATTATACTCTGTTGGTATTCCCTATCCAAGTCTGATTCCCCGTGCCTCCTGCACTTTCCCAGTTCATTGTAGGAAACCCTTGTTTCCTTGAGATACACATCCCCTTATATGTTATCTCGTATGCACTAGTTTGGAAGGAGTCTTAGCGAGGCAAGGGCTGGACGTATCCGGACGACGGTATGCGAAGGCCTTGGAAGGATCAAGTGATCTCTCCACTTGATTACTTTTGTACGTACTATTTATAATACAAAAGTATCATGCTGTTCCCGAAATAGACGTGTTAGTGTATGCTTTAATGTATGAAGAATATTTGTTATACATGCATTCATTATGATTTATTTAATGTTTAATATGAATCTCACTAACATTTAGAGTAGATATATGCTGTACAACTTGTCCTTTGTGCTGGTTTCTTCTTGTATTTCAGGTTAAAGAGGAAGGACGGTTGCAGGGAGTTTGGACTCCACATGGATCTACTTCAAACGTAGGACCAACGGGTAAATCTCTCATTCTGCTCTATTTAGTTTTTCTGAACGTGCATGGTTGTGTGAGTCTCTGTTAGATAGCATGCCCCTTTCTGTGGAGGTTGTATCCCAACCAACCTCTAGGGTGTTAATTCCCAGAAGCAGTAGACTACAAGTTCCATGGTGGAAACCTTTCTCGCAGCGGCGGCATGGAAACCCCAAATTTCCCGCCCCCAAGCAAGAAATGCATTTTCGAAGATGCGAACAAAAGAAACGACGTTTGAATGAAAGGACCGAAGGTGAAATGGGGATAGTCGTCCGAATTTTGAGTAAAGTGACAAGAGCGAAGCTCCGAATCGAGGCGACCAAGGGCTGAATCTCAGTGGATCGTGGCAGCAAGGCCACTCTACCACTTACAATACCCCATCGCGTATTTAAGTCGTCTGCAAAGGATTCTTCTCAACGACCGTTTGAAATTGAACTTCAAAGCTGCCCCGACCGAGATGCTTCACGATCGCGGTTTGCAAATGACACGGGCCCCACAGGGGCGTGAGGGGACGCCCTCTTGCGGGTCGGAATACGGTCGAAGTGACATGCACGCTTCTAGTCGGGATTGACTTAGAGGCGTTCCCTCGCCCGTCGACACACGGTAGCCCGCCCGCGGCTTTCAACGAGCGCGATGACCAATTGTGTGAATCGATGGTTCCTCTTGTACTATGCTAAGTTGAATTAGTATTGCGGTGCGGTTCATCGGTAGGGTAAAACTAACCTGTCTCACGACGGTCTAAACCCAGCTCACGTTCCCTATTGGTGGGTGAACAATCCAACACTTGGTGAATTCTGCTTCACAATGATAGGAAGAGCCGACATCAAAGGATCAAAAAGCAACATCACTATGAACGCTTGGCTACCACAAGCCAGTTATCCCTGTGGTAACTTTTCTAACACCTCTAGCTTCAAATTCTGAAAGTCTAAAGGATCGATAGGCCACGCTTTCACGGTTTGTATTCGTACTGAAAATCAAAATCAAATGAGCTTTTACCCTTTTGTTCCACACGAGATTTCTGTTCTCGTTGAGCTCATCTTAGGACACCTGCGTTATCTTTTAACAGATGTGCCGCCCCAGCCAAACTCTCTACCTGACAATGTCTTCCGCCCGGATCGACCCGCCGTAACGTGCTTTAAGGCCAAAAACAGGGGAAGTGCCCCGTCTCCGCCCCACGGAATAAGTAAAATAACGTTAAAAGTAGTGGTATTTCACTTGCGACAAAAACGGCTCCCACTTATTCTACACCTCTCAAGTCATTCCACAAAGTCGGACTAGAATCAAGCTCAACAGGGTCTTCTTTTCTTAGGCTCGAGGGTATTCCTGGTTCTTTTTTACCTTGAACTTCTCGGGCTCCTCC
>JAXQQM020060624.1:0-49210 GCA_034641835.2 Pinus albicaulis | reverse complement strand
TCATTATTTTTAAAATATTTATTGGGCTAACTTTATTAAACTATAGAAAATGGGTTTTATGTAAAAAATTTGCCCTATTAAAATTGAAAATCCCTTAAAATTCGCCTTTGGGCTAAAATTCGCCCCTAAAATTATCCCTGGTGGAGCCACTGTTAGCCCCTTATGAATTCCTTGACAAGCAAGCAAGGGACTATATTTTCTTATGAGCCCTCAAGGAATGCATTTCCCTTGAAAACACATCATCCTTGAAGCCTTTTATTGGTTCCCTGCCTTTGACTGTTTCCCTCTGCTGATTATGGTATCAATGAGCCTACTGAATGATAAAATTTGCTCAAAAGGCCTTTTTTCCCCCTTTGTATCTCTGCAGAATTCCCCTTTTTTCCAAATTCCCTTCCCACCCCAAAACTTCCCCCTTTTACCCTCAAAGTCATACCAAAATCCCCTTTGAATTCTTCCCTTGCCCTTTGTTTGGCTAAATTCCCCTTTTTCCCTTCTATCGTTCCCTCTCCTTGGCCTTACAATTCATTAAAAATGGTTCGAAACCCACTTTTTAACATTATTAAGGGCTTAGCCCCTTTCCTGCCAGCCCTTTCCAACCACTTCCCCATCTAATCATTACCCAAGACCAAGCGCTTAATGCCTTGGGGGCTAGTCGCAATCGCGACTTGCAAACAAGCGCAACTCTTTGTTAACTCTGAAAAGTTTCGATGCGATTGTTTTATTAACAAGTCCCGCGACTTAATATCCACCGTTGATCTTCCACATAGCTCGGACGGCCCGCGCAATATCGCAAACCTTTCAATCGCAAGACTTATGTTGTGTCCCCCGGTCAGTCTGTCGCAATTTTTTGTGATGCGATTGATCGCAACCCCTTCCGACCATCGCAATCGCATCCCCTGCCAATCTCTTTCCCCTCCGATCAATCGCGAGTCCTTCCCTCCGATCCCCGATCACGCCATATCCCGATTCGATCTCGTCCGTCCGTTTGATCCATGATCCGACGGTCATCGCGTTCTCCGCCTAATCGCAATCGGAAGTTGTGCTATGTGTCACCCCTTGTTCCCCTCCGATTTCGATTGCCCGACTCAATCACAGTCGTTCATCTATGTCAGATCAACGGCCCAGATCTTCTCACTTTTCTCCTTCGTTCGCAACTCCCCTCCAATCATCGCAATCGCAAATTCCTTCCCCGATCTCCCAATCGCAATCCCTTTCCCCGATCCTCTGATCGCGCCTGCTCCTTCGATCGCATTGCAAGTTCTGCTTCCCCCGATTGCGATTACCCCCGCTCTGATCTTCGATGCGTTCCCCCAGGGCCCACCGTACCATACCCCCGCTGGTTCATATAATAAAGGGTTTTCCCTTTGTTAATTCGAATTTTGTTATATTTTCGTTTTTTCAAAGGTTTTCGCATATGACTACTTCCCCAATCGCATCGAAAGTTTTGTGCTGTGTCATTCCGCCCTACTCCCTCTCCCGATTTGCGATTGCGATTATATTCCCGGTCCCACCATTTGATCCCTCTGACATTCATGTCAGAAACCCCTTGTTCCTTTGTTAAACGAGAATTTTGTTATATTTTCATTTATATAAAGGTCTGTTCCAATCGCATTGGAAATTTTGTGATTCATATGTATAATTCTCTGCCCCACTCTGATTGCGATTGCAATTCCATATGGGTCCCACCTCATATGCATTTCCATTACATTTCACGCATTTCCTTTGTATTTCCTCTGTAGTCCAAATTTTCATATTTTACATTAAAGTTCCATGTTTCATATATATTCCACCATGTTCATAAGTCATCCCACAGACCAATCTCTGTCGTTGATCTACGTCTCCAGGTCATGATCTTACGGCCCTCAAGCATGCTTACACCAAACCCTATTCGTCGTTGTTTTCATCATATCAATGCATTTTTCACATTCATTTCATTCAAAAACATTGTTTCACCGCCGCAACCATTCCCCCAATGCATAGATTTCATAACTCAATCCCGTGTTTCGCAGGGTTATCAGGTGGGAGAGTCCTCCATGATTATATAGTCTTCATTAAAGAGGCAGAGAGCTCAATGCACAGAAAACTAAGTCATCAGGGAAGCTACATCAGCAGAATTTTTTTCGTCGTGGAAGGACAGGGTGCCCATACCGTTTTTACTCCATGCCATGCCCCAGTGAAGAAATTTCCGCCCTGTCCACAGTCCTATGCTACCATAGAATTAGTTATGCAGCATGGCAGACCTCAATCTGTTTTGTTTATTCACCCATGGTACCACAGAGTACTACTGCAGCCAGAGTACATCAGGACCATACCAGAGTAAATGGAAGCTGAAGAGGATCACTCCTTCATTCCAAAGGGTACCAGGGATAAATGTAGAGATTTAAAATAGAATGGGCTTCGGCCCTCTCCTTCTTTTCTGTGTTTAATATTTCATTTAGTGCTTCACCTACCTCCTCGGCTCATCTTTTGCTATAAAACTCAGGAAGAAATTATTGTAAAGGGGGTTGATGAGATATCTGTGAATTGCAAGCTTTCTCTTGAGACATGCTCACTGTGTAAAGTTGTAAGATAGGTTGAGGAGTATGCTTTCAAACTGAATTTCAATCTATTGGAAAATGCTATATCTGATTGGTGTTTCTCTTAATATGACAAGCACATTTCTTTGGATCCTGATCTAAAGCTGCGGTGATGTTTTTCTGTCTCTGTGTTTTATTTCATTCCTTTTCAGTTCTTCTGGCTTGCATCATAAATCTAGCATAGGATTTGCCCTTGTTAGGCACCCTATGCTTCTTCTCTCCTTGCCTTAATTTTTTCTGCTAAATGTATTATCTGAGAATTGGTTTGAGTTAATTTAACCAGTGTAGTGGATGTTATTGCCTGCTAGCTGATGTATGAGTTAATAGATCTGTTTCTTAGATGTTTCTTGTTAGATTTTAATTAAATGAATTGGGAACACTGGGAGTTTAGAACTCTGTCTCTGCCTCACTAGGATCCTTTTCAGTTAGTTAAACCTTTCTAAGTTCCCTCAGTTTGTTCCTTGCCTTTCTTTGAGAGTTGCCTAAGAGTATGTCCAAGCAGGTCTGGAGTTAAATGACCTCTGACCTAATCTATAGACAGAAATTGGTTTACCCTCATTCTTTCACTTTCTTCCCTGATTTTTTCACTCCACCTATCTTTTTAGGATCCAATGCTTTAGATGACTAGCCCAACTGAAAGCCTGCCTATTGAACAGCAAGTTAACCCTTTCCTGACTCCATTTTCCCAATGGTCTTGAGACACTATCTGAATTCACCTCTCCTTTGCCTAAAATATTCTTTGCCTTGCCTTGCCTTATACTGGACCCTTCATTCCTGATTCCCAACAACCAAATCAAAACAAATCAAACAAACAAACCTGGTGCCTATAACTAGCCTAACATTTTAACATTTGAGCCTCAAAGACATACATACTTTGACTGTTATAGAGAGATCCCTCTCTAGACCTAGGAGGGCTAGATCCTAAGGTCTGAAGTGGTTTGATGTTGTCTCATCTTTTGGTATTTCCAACCTTGCCAAAACATGTGTAAATGTAATATAGTCAAATTGTTTGCTTAATCTTTCTGCATGCAAATATTTTCTAAATAGATGTGTATCTCTTGTCTCAAATTTTTGGTTTAACTGTGACACTACTAACTGGGAATCAAGGTAGACATGCATATGGGGTATGCCCTGATGGAGGGCGTCGCACAAAATTTCAATGACGATGTCATATTCTTCCTGATTGTTTGTTGTTGAACCAATGCACACACTGTTTGTGTACAGTGGTGATTAGTCTGGGTGATAGATGACCCAGGCATCTGCTACTAAACTTCGAGACCATCTTGATGCTCCATCAGCAAATCTGAAATAAGGTTCAGGTTGGTGATCCATGGTGGCACTTTGAGCGTGTTTAATAAGTCTTTTGGTCAAAAAATTTCAGTGGTTTGGTTTGTGTACGTTCACTCTAGGGAAGGGCCATCTTGGCCCTTATTGTTAACATTTCTTGAGGAAAAGGCCATTGACGGGGTTGTTGAGGTATGTCCTATCCAATTTCATCAAGATGTATGCCCCCTAGCGGAGGCAATGTTTGATTATGTAGGGTCCTTTCCACAAGGTTTCAAACTTCCTTGGCCCTAGGGCTTATTTTGTGACATCATAGAGAAGGACTAGTTCTCCCTCGGTGAATGAGCGAAGGTTGATATGGCGATCGAATAATGCTTTTACCCTTTTCTTATGGGCCTTGTTGTGTTGTAGTGACTGTCGTCGGATTTCGTCAATGAGCTCTAGTTATACTAGGCATTGTTCTAGAGGCTAGGTATCATCAAGGAGTTTGATAGCGGCATGAAAATTTGGGATCTCACGGAAATCAATGAAAAAGCGTAGGGTACCTTGATATTTTGTGATAGGAATAAGGTGGAAATCTTGGGATGTGGGGGCGGCTGCAATCCTATTTCCGATGTGCGATGATACAAATTGTATATGGTGAATCGTGTCATTGGCGTTCGGTGGGGGAATAATCTCCATGATGGGATTTCACATAAACGCAAGGTTGGGTTCTCCACTAGGATGGTCAAATTCTTGTGGGTGGAATTTGTGCCTACTGCAAAGGTGCCTGAATGTTTCCATTAGCGGGCATACCTCTGGTGCGTGGTTTTGGCCAGTGCAGATGGTGCATGGTACCACTGTGCCAATGGAGTATATTGTATGGGAATCGACACTACTTGTTGTCCCAAATGTGGATGCTTGGAAAGAATCTATTGTAGAAGAGGAGGTCTTCTGCTTCCATTTCCATATTGTTGGCTTTGGTGTGTCTAACTCTTTGGTGGAGTGTAGACTCAACGCTTCTCTTTCCGCTCTTAGCTTGGGGAGATGCACAAATTTAATCGTATGGTGAAAGTGTGAACAAATCTGGCAATAGTTACGCATGAACTTCTCTTGGTTAGAGAGAATTTTTTGAGGGAGAGAAGAGACTATGCAAAAACTGTTTTCAAGGGGCTTCAGTTCTCTGCTCTAATTGACCCAGTGGTCATTCAAGTTGCATAGTTCGCATGTTATCCTAGCCTTGGCCTGGTTCATGCTTGGTTGGTGTGTCTTCCTTGTTTATCCATCACGCCCATGTGGGTATGGGGTCGTTGGTCGAGGGGTGATGTACTTTCTAAATCGCCTGAGGGTATCGTCTCGTTTCTTCTCTATGCTATGAATTATATCGATGGTGGGAAGAATTTGTGACATATAAGTAGAGTGTTGTTCATAGTGATTGCCTTGACATATCAGGAAAAATAGCCTAGATATGGGGGTCCCATCATGCTCAGTTTGGGGTCTGACAGGGAATTGGCATCGTAACACTGCTAAATCAGGGCACGTGGCGACCACATGATTGGGAATTTTGCATAATGTGCATGTTGGTCTTCTCTGTAGAGAGTGGTTTGGGGTAACTAAGGGTTCCCTGATTGGTCGCTTTTCAACTGACAAGAATAGGATGGATCTGCTCATCACATCCTCTTGGGTTGTCGAACTGTCCATGGGTTCCGCGTCCATGTCATCTTCTTGGGAGAGGTGGACTATGGCTGAGCATAAACTAGCAAGGGCTAGCTGGAATCAGGGGATATAGTGGCAATTTTCTAGAAGGTGATTGTTAGTGCATAAAGGACATTTTAATTGTGTTGCTCGCAATCCAACATAGTAAAATTGTTCTATAGGATATAATATATGGATGAGTTCCAGGGTTGTGCATTCTTCGAGGAATTGACCACGTTCATCACATAACATGCAGCGGATAATAGGAGGTTGCATGACTAGGGGTCTTTCCGGTGCCCTTTGTTCCTCCTGTAAGTACAAGCTGGTACGAGGTTCATTTCTGGATGCCTAGGTGGAGGGATCCTCTTGATAAGATTGCTCGATGGCATGTAAGGCATCCCTATATCACGGGATCTCTGGGAAATGATGGGTATAGTGCCCATATTTGTTGCATATAGTGCATGCATGATTGATACGCAATGCTTTTCCTTTACCATTGGTGGCAGGTTCCCTTTTACGGGAACATGGTGTCGTGATGTCTGTCTCAAAGCCAAGGAGTGGTTTTAATTCATCCAGCTCTGGGCAGATATGGGTAGGGTGTCTTATTACGTTGCATATGGCACAAACTCGTGATTCCCATTCTACGGTGAGAGTCTCCATGTTCTTTCCTCTCTTCTCGGTTTTCTTAGCCGTGATCACCGGTTTTGCAATTGAAATTTCTTTTGCAGGGATATTTTCGACTGCTTCTTGGAAGGATGGGGCCTCCTCAGGACTGAGGGGATTCAACCCTATGGTAGTGATGTGTGTGGCTCCTATCCCTGTAAGGGGGATGAGATACCAAACAGTTAATGCAAATGATATGTTTGGTAACACCACTATTGCCAAAACCTGTTGGGAGACAAAACTAGCTCGGAGGTAGACAAAATGGGTTTGGGAAGCGATGTAGGCTAGAGAGGCTATCTTGGCCGATGACTCGGTGTCATTACTGCTTGTGTCTATGTCCTGACTAGCTTCAGAGCTTGATGTGGACATCATGCACACCGGAGCCCCTGTGACATCGGGTGATGACTCACGGATAATGGGGGGATCTTCTAGGAATGATCCTAGAAAAGACGATGGCTTGAATTGGTCGGGGCCATATCCTTTGTACCGTGACAACACATCTGAGGATTATCTACATAGGGTATAATTACATCAGTGTTTTTTAGGGGCCGTTTCTCGCTATGCGTCAATTGGTCGACAGTAATGATGTGATCCTCGTGGGGGGACATCATAATGCGGAAAACGACGGAGGTTTTGGCTGACATGGCGCACATATAAATTTGACCAAGGAGTATGTTATAGTCTAAGTGAACGTCTAAGACTTCAATGTCTATGTGGATCATCTTTCTGGCTAAGCAAACAGGGGCGTTTTCGTAGAGGCCGACGGGGGTCGAAGGACGACCGTCGTATGCTCTAAGCGTGATGACTGAAGGTTTTAGTTCGAGATACCCTAACTTCTGCCAAACATTTTTTGACATGATGCACATGGATGCAACCTCGTCAATGACACATCAGTGAATGGTGATATTATGGACCGAAACTGATATCTGAAAGGCGACCATGGAAGGAAGCCTCGAGGTGGCTTTATCTAAATCAAAATCCATTAGGCGCGTATCGGAATGGTCGAAAGTGCTTAATGTGGAAAGTAGGGATTTCTGTTGTTTTGGGCATGACTGAAATACTTCCAAATCTGACATAGTAGCAGGAGATTGCACTAAATTGTCCACGATTCTATAATTATGGGTCACTTTGGAGTAGTTTCATGCTCGCCTATTGGGTTCCTTCACCATTTTGGGCAACGATTCAATAGGCGTCTTTGAAATGGTCAAAGGTGCAGTCAGTCCACCGTTACTCGCCCCTTATGCATTGGTGTCTAGTGGGGTGTCGTAGTTTCGATTCCGTATTTGGAAAAACATATCTTCGCTAGTTATGTAGATTTCGTGGTTGTTTTTTCCGAAGTCATCTGGGTTTTGCTGCTGAGTGCTAACCGTACCTTGATGGGGGAAAGGTTCCCACATCACAGTTGTTTTTTGAGAAGATACTCCTTGTCCTCAGTTACTCTGTAGCTTCTTCAACTCATGGAGATCGAGACAGTGGTGAGTATAATGGTCATACTCACCACATATTGAACAAGAATGGTTTGTTCGAAGAGGTGGCCTTTTGCTCTGCCATTGGGCATTACTTGGCTCCTGGCTCTGATTCTGGTTGGAGTTGCCTCTAGACTGGGAGCGCGACGGGCGTTGCTGGTTGTTGCCCCCCTATCCAGGATTCCCTTTGGGCTTGTTTTTTTTTTTTTCCTCACCATGTTAAGAGGGTAGTTCTCCTGGTTATATTGGTGTGGTTGGTTTTGGGAAGGCTACACAAAGTTCACCTATGCATTGGTCTACATAGGCGAGTCTTGTGCTGGGGGCTAAGCATAACGCAGTCCCTAGTTTTCACCTGGTTTTTGGAGGGGAGCTCTTCCGTCAGTGTTTCTCTCTGCATACTGGGTCCCCTGAGCCAGAGGATAGGGTCCTCCATGGTGATACGTTGGTGCCCTATTGGTCA
Source organism: Pinus albicaulis (assembly GCA_034641835.2). Classification (NCBI taxonomy): domain Eukaryota; kingdom Viridiplantae; phylum Streptophyta; class Pinopsida; order Pinales; family Pinaceae; genus Pinus; species Pinus albicaulis. The sequence goes on along the minus strand of JAXQQM020060624.1, from coordinate 41,087 downwards.
AATGTTGCTGAGGCATATGATGACTTTGAAAACTAGGTTGTGGTGCGTTCTGGGTAGAACCATACATACAACTGGGGTTTCGACTGCTACTGCCTAGGTAAATTTGGGTCAATGACCCAATGAGACCATCCGCAGAGTTCGACGCACCTGGAAATTCTTGATAGGTTTGCAGGCGCATGGTGTTCAGCAGGATATTTTAAATGTATCCTGACTCCATATAAATTAGCTCAAGTTTTTGGGCTTTGTTGATGGCGTCCTCTTCGATTATGGGCCTTTGTTGCACCACATCCTTTGAAATATCTGCAATGAGAGTTTTCGGGAACAAATCTAAAAGAACCCAGTCATCGAGTTTTTCTTTACATAAACTATGACGTCGTGTCCATTCGTGGAGATGGTCTGAGATATGGACAGCGGGGGTTTGTCTAAAATGTGTTAGTAATTCCATTCTGGAATCATGGTGAATGGGTAACTGAAAATATGTTAGAAACGCAGTGGCAAGGGTGTAAAAGGTTCCATGTGAAGCAGAGGGTTGCTCCACTTACCATTTCGCTGCTACTCTTGTTAGAGTGCATTGAAATATTCACAATCGAATAGTGTCGTCAATGATACTGTTTGATGAGCACCACAGGTGGAAGGTCATGACATGATTACCTAGGTCTTCTGCTTGCTTTCCTTCAAACTTTGGAATATCCGAAGGGAGCTTCATGGGCATGGGAGGCCATGTAGGATTGTGTGCGATGGGGTCATTCGTCAACTTGGTTAAATCTGGTAGATTCAATGAAGCTAAGAAAGGTGACTGGGAGGTTGACACCACTGCAACTTGTGAAAACACAAAGTTCTAGTTAGGAAGAGGGTTGGTATGTGATGTACCCTACTATGTATTCAACTGGTTTCCCGAATGGGTCGCACTCCTCTGCCCTCTAAGGGTCGTGGGAGGAGTGGTATGTTGTGTGGCATTGGGAGGCCGACCAGGTTTCCCAACTACGAATGCCCCAATAAAGGACGAACCAATAATGGTGGCAGCATTTTGTCTTTGACGCCTAAACGGCGAAAGACCTGGAACCCCTCCCGGTAATGGGGGGAGTTCCAAAAGATGTTGTTGGAATGAGGTCTCCTAACAAGATGTGAAACTGGTCCATTTTGAATATTTTTTATTATATTTAGTCTAGCGTAGGGGTTTTGGGGTGGGTCAAAGCCCCGAAAGCATTATAATGGGTGAAAGGGTAAACTAGGGGTCCAAAAACCATTGGTTACGGACCATAGGAAAGTCTAGGCTAGATTTTTATAAATAGAGAAGCATTTTGTATTGTAAAGGATAAGAAATGATGAGCTATTGATGCGAATAGTGGTTTAAGATATCTGTTTGGGTTTTGGGGAAAGGATTCCTGCTGGCTGTGTGCGCGAAGATCCAAGTCCAGCTATGTGCGGACCCTGCTGCTGTGTGCACAGGTTGGGAAGGGAATTTTAAGGAAGAATTGATGAATGAATGAATGCGGAAAATTGTTAGAGAACTGAATCTGTGAGTACTTTTGTGTAAATTACTGATAATTTATGTATTGTGTGTTTTCTGTCTTTAAGCTGCGAAATATTTGTGTACTGCGTTCTTGGATCTAGATATGTTATGTTAAGTTTATGTACTGTTGTGTTGATGTTACAACAAGCATATAACTATAGATCTAGTGCACGTGGATGCGAATAGAGACTTAATTAAATCTGCGCAGAACAAGGTAATCTGGGAATCACAGGATTTGGCGCAGCTCTGCTTGCCTTACCCATCCTTTCTCAAGGTGCGGAAACCTAGTTCCAACACCCACCCATACTACTTCAGGTGAGACTTTTACCTGTGCAAGCAGGTCACCACCAAAAGGGCCAGTATTATAGGGGTTTGTTGGCAAACCTTGCACACCGAACCTGGGTCATGACCCCTCAAGCCAACAAATGGTTATGTTGCCGAGACCCAAAGAAGTCTGAGAGAGGGATCAAGTAATGACAAGAGAATATTGGAAGCCTGAAAGAAAATAAATTGAAGATTGGTTTGAGAGGCAGATCCAGGAGTTCATAGTAAAAGAAAATCGCAGTGGGAAGTTAACGACGGAAAGGTGGAAAAATAGGTACATCCTTACTGAAAGATACGAAATATTCTTTGTGATATTTGCGATTGAACTCCAGGAGTGGCTGGCCAGACTTGTGGAATTACAGAAGTGCTGGAAGGACGAGCGAGTCACTCAGTGGACCCCAAAGCTGCTTGAGCAGTTGGAAAAGACTGATAATACTATCACGCGCACGGTGGATAGTGTGCTAGGAGGATTTGCGACGAAATTTTCCATTGATCATTTTGTCTCATACTCTGACGTCGAGCGACGATTCTTCAAAGGGTTCTGAGGAAAATTTCTGAGGACGTTACCATTGTTGATTAAGATATTACTATGCGAAAAGAGTATTTTGTGTAGTCATACTAGCTGAATGACCTCGGATCTAGAAGGGAGCATGATGCACAGTGGTAAATACTATCGGACCAACCTTGACAAAGGGAGATTTGCCTACAATTTTTTGCAGGAACCAGCTACATCGCCACCTAGGCCGCGTAAAGGTAAGAATTCGCCTATACCACCACCCCCCTAGACAGTGATATGGCTGCGCATCTGAAACTACCTACCTTCAAGGGGGTAGGAGATGAGGATATGGATCGGTTTTGGTTCATTGCAGACTTTGTATGGACTATGCAGAATGTGGCGAGTGATACGGTAAAAAGGGCGCAGCTGTCGTTGGCATTCGAGGATAGGGCCCTGGACTGGTATATGCGGTATATTGCCCAGAATGGGAGCGCATCTATTCAATATATCAAGGATGCTTTGAAGCACCAGTTCAGGAAGCTAAAATCTTATTCCCAGCTAGTAGCAGAAGTGAAGGATTTCAAGCAAGGTGCATCTGAGTCAGTATGGGAGGCTGATCAGCGATTGAAGAAAGAAATCAGGGAAGGAGGATTCGAATATGATGATAGATAGCATACGGAATGGTTTATCGCTATGTTGTTACCTCACCTACGCACGCCAATGAGTCATCAGACCTTTGAGTCGCAAGAGAAGGCTGTGGAAGTCGCTATGAAACTAGAGGCTGCCCCCCGAGAGGATACGTTGGCGGGGGTACAACAAATTCAGAAACAGCTTCGGGCTATGCATATGGAAATACAGAACCAGCGAAAAGAACGAGGAAAGGATGGTTGCGCAGATCTTTGGTGCATATGATGTCGGATTTCTGGCCATACAAAGGATCAATGCCCTCTACTGACGGATTACATGCAAGTAGGAGGACCTAGCCTGGTACGCCCAAGGGAAAATAGGGAACCTATTTTGTCACGACCTGGGTCGAGCGGACCTGCACTGTGGTGTGACGACTATCAGGTAGCAGGACTACATGATATGAACCATTGCCCTCGGCTAGGTGCATATGTCCCAAAACTAAAGAAATAATGGTGTAGATTCTATCGATTAGTGGGACACAACGAGTAGAACTGTCGAACCTATGACTTAATGATGGATCGCAGAAACTTATATAGGGTACAATCGGACCTTGCGTCGCCAAGACTTTCTGCGCACTTTGGAGGATCACCGGCCAGAGGTATAGGAGGTCGGGGAGGAAGCGCAGGCCAAGGACATGGGCAGCTGATCTGCTATAACTATGGAGAAATAGGGCACTTTTCCAGAGAATGCCCAAATCCCACCAGGCCATCGTGCAAATATTGCAGGCAGTTGGACCATTTGGTGGAGGATTGCCCAATTTTAGTAGCCAAGATGCAGGAAAGGCAGCCCACCCCTACACAGAACGTACAAAGAGTTAAAACTGAGCTAAGAAAGGTGGATCCCTGTGTAAAACTAATAACACGCAGTGGGCTATTCACCCAGGGAGAAAAAGAGGAGCTTACCTCCCGAGAAGGAGTGCCTTTCAAAGAACAAACACCACTGGCAGCCCCCGCACAACTGCTGACGCAACCTCAAATAGAGGAAGGAGTTGAGCCCTTTTTAAAGGCATGTCTAAAGCTGCTACGAAATCTGCAAGCTGTAGGAAATCTCCAAGAACTACTGAATACTTGCGCAGCTCAGTCCAATTTGATCCCTGAGACCAAGGATGTACACAAACTATACAGCTATAAGAAACACACCGGAAGAGAGATGCGATTGACTGCGCAAATTGGTGACTATGAGATGGATCAGGTTATCTTAGATCTTGGGTCAGATGCGAATGTATTACCAAAACAGACATGGAAACGAATAGGAGAGCCTAAATTAGAATGGTCCACCATCTAGCTGCCAATGGCCAATCAACAAAAATCATCCCTCTAGGGAGGTTACCAAAAGTCATGGTTGACATCGCAGGGGTAAGGGTCCTAGCTGACTTTAAAGTAATAGAAATTGTGGAAGATGCGGATCCCTACCCTGCGCTCCTCGAACTAGACTGGGAAATAGACATGGGGGGTGTCATCAATCTCAAAAAGCACAGCATGGTGTTTGAAAAAAAAGGTACACATTTCATAGTACCACTTGATCTAGCAGAATATGCGCGGTATACAGAGCCAACCTATGAGGAGGAAGAAATAGATCACATTTATAAATTAACTATGCGGGATGAAGATCGGGTTAACCCCACAGATGAAGGAGTGCTCTGCTGGGAAAAGGACAGTGAATGTTTTTCTGACTCGGATGACGAGCTGGAAAATTGGCAAGGTCGATTACATGAGGTTTCGGCGCTACAATATCTTCGGACCACTAGGAATTTCCATTGCATCTCTACCACGAAAAGAGACCTGCCTTGCCATACGAACGCAGGTGATAATAAGAAGACTGTTGAACCTAAAATTCCTATGGAACGTAGGCCAGGAGCACTGCCACTAACACTATGCAGAGCACCTATGCAAGGGTCGGTATTCTTAACTCAGGAGAAGTATTGAGTAGGGTGATCCTATGCTTAGGGACCCCGGTTGCCAGATGGGCTCCAAGGTTTGTTGAACTACGCAGATACTTGTTGACATACAACACTCAAGGATGTGAGCGAACCTTGCCCAGACAGGCTCGCCTGGGTACTGCTAACCTAGGCGTGCGCTCGATTACGGACCTACCTGAACCCAAGTGCAATTGGGAGAATTTGCAGACGCCTCCAGTGATAGATGGCCCGACAACGCGTGATGCAGCCCTTTCATACAAAAACTTCCCAACCAAGGGCGAGGCACATGGCTCGAGAAGATTGGTGGCCAACTTTCAAATGGCACGCAGGCGTCATCCGCAGTCTGACATTCCGTGGAAACAACTTCAAGCATGAGGGAAGTCCGTCAGCACCTCTCGATGTGATAAAAAAGGAACCTTACAAGTACGCAAAATAGTCGGTAGATCATCAATGCAGCGATTTATGGTTAGATTGATCTGTATGAGCGAAGGTCAGTCTCACGAACAGGCTACTTCACCATTAAATAGCTCTGGATGGTGTGCAGGTGGTTGCATGACGTCATACCAAGCTATTTATTCACTCTACAGCATGCTCTTGCTATCTGCGTACTGGGTTTTTGCGCTCACTAACATTCTCTGGGATGCATGTTTTCTTGTTGCTATGATGGACCCTAACCCGCCAAATGATCCAGTCCAGGGCTGCTCGATACCCACAGGTATCATCTTGAGAGGCCATGGGAATGCTGAGTGCAGTCAAAGGAGTGAGCACTGGCTTCCTGTAGAAAGAATTTTCTACAAGCCACGCACAGAGAGGCAACAGTACTGCACGATAGAAATAACTAACCTTCGCACTCTAGGGACATCCGCGGGACCCAGTCGGATGGCCTTAGAAGATATCACAGAGGAAATTTTGCTAGTACCACAGTCCCCCGCCCGCAACATCACAATAAGGCCACAACTGGTTTTGCGCCAAGGAGGAATGCTGAGATACAGGGACATGCTGCGACTTCTCCGCAACTCCAGAGTATTGCCCAGGTGAAGTAATGTATGTTCACTCCCTCGCACTGCCCTAGTTAACAATCAAGATCCAACTACTGGGGACATCCAAATAAATTTAGCACAGCTATCTCGCATAGAGCTATAAAGACTATACACCAGAGTGTTACACGAGGTTTGCCACCATGACCGGGCCACGCAACAGCAGTATGACATACCTTTGAAAGTACGGGACCAGCGGATTGCAGTGGTCACAGATGCAACGCATATCATTCAAGAGCAGCTGACGCGGGGCGCACAATTAGTCGAAACAGCTACCCAACTATGGACAGCCATCCAGCACCATTCTACACTTCAGCATATCCATAAGGAATTACAGCAAGCGGAAGCTACTCTGGATCAATTCAGAGCCTCCACCATCTCCATGCAGCGTCTAGCCATCTTGGACAAGCTTGAGAACCTTCGCCACAACAAGCATGTCATCCGAAAACAGTTGAAAGCTTGGGCCGACACCGCACTCCACTTCGCCAAAGACACTCAGTCCTCCATTGCGCGCCTCCACCGGCTATTAGAAATGGTTACCGCGGCTCCAGACGGCCCTACCTCCCTGACACTTGTCAACATTGCGCAACGAGCTGTGGCCCAGAGTTAGGAAGTGCTCCCTCCACTCGTCCGCGCTCTGGACGAGTCACAAGATTGTGTTGGGGGACTATTGGAACGGGGTCTCCTAACAAGCTGCAAAACTAGTCCATTTTGAATGTTTTTTATTATATTTATTCTAGCGCAGGGGTTTTGGGGTGGGTCAAAGCCCCGAAAGCATTGTAATGGGTGAAAGGGTAAACTAGGGGTCCGAAAACCATGGGTTGCAGACCATAGGAAAGTCTAGGCTAAATTGTTATAAATAGAAAAGCATTTTGTATTGTAAAGGATAAGAAATGATGAGCTATTGATGCAAAGTAGCTTATTTCTAAGGCGTTGATATCTCTTTTCTTCTATTTTTGGAGCTGGTTACACAACATTTGGTATCAGAGCTTTGGATTCTAGGGTTTCGCTGCTCCAAACAGGTCATCGTGGAATTTTCGCTATAACTTTTTTCTACGAAGTTTCAGAAGCTGAAATTTTTAGGGTGCGAAGCTGAAATCTGAGAAGATTTTCTAAAAATTTGGAGCTTTTGGTTAGCAACGTTTCGGAATATGATACGTAGGAAGTTAGGTCTTTTTTCAGGCTCCTAAACAGGTCATCGTGGAATTTGCGCTATAACTTTTTTTCTACGAAGGTTCAGAATCTGAAATTCGTATGGTGTGAATCTGAGATCTTGAGGAAATTCGTCAAAAAATTTCAGAGCTTGGTTCACAATATTTTTGGATATATGATCTTTGGAATGTAGTGCTTTTTCAGGCAGCTAAATTTCATCTCAAAAAGGTGATCGTGGGAAAATTTCAATAACTCTCTCTCTGGTCAGTGGATTGGAGTGCCGTAAAAAGTGGTTGCTACACGGACTTTAGTTTCTTGGCTATCAATTTCGGAGAGGAAGGACGAAACAATGACACGTGGCAAGTCGTACAAGTTCGCTCTACTGAACCAGTCCATAATTAGGTCATTGTGGGAGATTGGACACAACTTGGTGTTGGAGAATCCACATCAGGTCAGACCTGCGGCATTCAAAACATAATTCAGAGGGCTACGTTGATACCAAAATTCAAATATTGAAGTGCTTCAGTCACACAGATAATCCAATTTCAATATCGGAGCACATCAACAAGTAAAAAAGGTGTGTATTTTTTTTTTTCAAAATTGCATAAGTCGTGTTTGAAGAATCAATTTGAATTGATTCCAAGGAGCATATTGTAGAATAGATATCGGTATTGGGTTCTAAAAAATATGCCCCGTAAGAAATATTATAAAACCCATTAAGCCTTCGAAGGCTCTACCATGACTCATGAAGATGAAGAATTGCAACATGATCTATCAAAATTACAAGAGCAAGTGCAACAAATTTCACTCTAACGAAGCAGCAAAAAATGAGAATGGAAGTTTGAAGAAAGGCGTGGAAGTGAAGATGGACGGTTTGAAGAAAGGCATATCGCTAAGATGGATGGTGTGGAGAAGTGAAGATGGACGGTTTGAAGAAAGGCGTGGAAGCTAAGATGGATGGCATGGAAGCTATGGGAAGCTAATATTGATGATCTAAAATCAAACATCGAAGATTTGACCTAGTTGATACGAGAAATGTTTCCTAATGGCGAAAAGCTAGTAGAGGAAACTCATGATGAGAACAAAATAAATGTTAATCGTGATTTCATAAACTCTAATGTTGGATGGAAGAACCACCATATTCCAAAGATGGATATGAGGAATTTTGATGGCAAGGATCCTGTAACATGGATACTACGGATGGAGCAATATTTTGATCTCAATAATGTGCAAAACACACAAAAGGTACGCATTGCAATTTTACATTTAGAACAAAATACATTTGTATGGTATCGTGAGCCCGCTCCCATAAAAAAATTGTGCGGTCCACATACCGGCTTAAGGGGTGTGGTTTACCCTCTTAAGTTATTGGTCACAGGCAGAAAAAGAAGTGGAGTCAAGCAAGTTAGTGGAACAAGCTAGAATCATAAACATTCTAGATAGATAAATAGCTTGCATATATAAACTAGAACTAAACTAAAAATAAAGCAAATAAACAAAATCTCTGAATAGAGTCAAACAGCTGCAATAATCCAAACGGTTGATCTTCGGCCCCTCTTATTGAGTGCTGGTAGGAAATGAGGATGAAACTTTAACCCTCTTACCAAAGGGCCCTTAGAACATGGGTTCTAAGTCCCGATGCAAAGATGTTTTTACCTCCAAGCTTGCTTCGGTGCAAAGTCTCCCTCTCTCTACTGTGGTGGACTGAACTTTTTGGATGGCCAATAATTGAGTCCCCTCTATCTTCAGCTCCGGATTACACACTATTGGTATTACTTTGGAAATTCTGGCCAGCATAACAATGTGCTCTCAAGTTATTCATCTCATGGTGGCCTTATATAGGAGAATTCAAATCCTCCTTCCCTCTCTTGGTACATTGTGGATGGTGACCCAAGAGAAGGGAATGATTCCTTTGTGTGCCACAAATATTCCATTGTGTGCTCCCTTGATGTCTAAGGAGGCTTTGGTGGTTGTCCTTAGGTGACTTCAAGTGTGAAATCACTGTCCTGGAGTGTGTTTTTTGTGGTCCAGGAAAGTGACTTTCGCCATTCCCAGGATTGTGCACATTTCGAGTCAAAAGGCACACAAAGGCGCCCTTCACGAAGGATTATGCACACAAAAGAATTTATGACTTACTCATATTTTATTTTTCCTCAGACCTTAGAGATTTTAAATACTTTCCAGATTCTCTAATGTCTTTCAGCCCTGTAAATCCTTCTGCTTGACATTAAATAATGTCGTCTTCTGCTTGTACAATTTTCTAGTGTTAACGGTACCCCCAGTCTAATGGTCAGGTAGAATTTGTTAAAAAAGTACTCAAAACAATGTTACAACGTATGGTCAATAACCATAAAACAAACTAGCACAATATTTTTTTTTCAGCCCTGTGGGCATATCGCATAGTGGTTAAAACCTCTACAGGATTCACACCTTTCCAATTGGTATACGGAGTGGAGGTTGTGATTCCCATTGAATGTGAAATCCCCAACATACATGCAGCTATCGAACTCCTCGATGATACCCAAACTTTAGAGAAACGGTTGGTACAGTTATAACTCATCAACGAAAATTGACGAGAGTCTCTCCAACATAATGAATCACATAAGAAAAGGGTAAAAGCATCATTCGACTGCACCATCACCCCTCGCTCATTTTCAGAGGGGGAGTTAGTCCTCCACTACAATGTTGCAAAAGAAGCCTTAGGACCCGGGAAGTTTGAAACATTATGGAAAGGTCCTTACATCATAATACATTGCCTCCTTAAAGGAGCATACATCATATCAGAGCCTGATGGTACATTCCTAGCTAAGCCTCTCAATGGGCTCTATCTCAAAAAAATTCACCCATAAGGGCAGGAAGTCTTAGCCTTAGAGATAAGAGGCATGTAGCATAATTTTTTGAGATGATCAGAATCATTGAGGACTTGTTCTAAAAAAATATCTTGTGTCATAGATGGATCACCCCCCATCCACTATTTTGGATTCGCTGATGGAGCCTCACGATGGTTTCAAAATCTAGCAGCTACTACCTGGGCAATATACTATCCTCACTGGTCGCCATTCCTCACCAATGGATTATGTATCGGATCAGCTACCAATAATCAAGTAGAATACGATGCAGTTGTCGCATTGTTGAGCGATGCCTCCAACCAGGGAATTTTCCATCTACATGTCTATCTTGATTCTTGGCTAGTGGTATCGTAGTTAAACCAAGTTTTCGAAGAACAAGATTCATACCTATTTATGAGATACTTGCAAGCACAAGAGTCGTCATTTTGATCACATTACATTTACACATATACCAAGAAATCAAAACCAGACCTCTGATCACATAACTAACCATATCCTATACTGGAATGCATCTCGTATAAACCATCATCCATAAAAAGCAAGGCATAAAACATAAACATCCATCATAGGTACATAACATCCATCATAAACAAAAATAATAACCATAGACACATCATAAGAGCCACAAAAATGTGCATCTCGCATTTATACATAAAAAAATATATGAGTCCCATTACAACTATGTCCCTAACCAAGGAAAATTTTAAGGATGAGAAGTTATCTTGAAGTTAAACATTCACGTATCTCACTATTCCCTAATATGCAAATTGTTAATTCATTTTTTTGGTCATCTAACCTATTATTATTAGATGAACCCAAGTACACCATGTAAGACCAATTTTACCCTAAGTAAAATTGCTTTCACCATGTGAAATAACTTATTTGTTTACATTTCTCAGTCATATTTAACCCAAAACAAGGAAATCAATTAATAAATCTTTATTTATTTAATTATTTCCTAAGAATAAGTTATTTAAATCATTATTTAAATAATATTCTTAGTTAAATTGACTAATTCATCCATAAATAGTTAAATAAACTATTATTTATTTAATTATATTCCCATCATTTCCCTAAAATGATAAATAAATCATTTATTTATTTATTATTTATAAATAAAGGAATTGACCCAAGTCAAAAATCCTTTTCCCTCCAACAAATATAATAAAATATTCCTAAAGGGTGGTTCTATAATTCGATTAATAATATTTTATTCATGCACCGAGTTCTAGACCGCTCTAATATTTTGTTATAAATAGAAGGGTTTTCCCCATTCATTAGTCACCTCCATTGCATTAGATCACTCTGGATCTATACTAGGTCACATTCTCCATTTTTTCCTTGTGAGCTCCCATTGAGTTCTATGTTTGTCTGGGTTTTCTACAACAACAAGAGAGAGGAATTTTAGATCTGAAACGCTGAGGACTTTCAAGAACCCATCCCACTGAGGAGAACCGGAAAACACCTTTCTTGTTTTCCTCTCAGGTGCCCCCTTTTTAATATAATACAAAAATTCTTTCAAATACATTGTTCTTGTCTTGTCTATTGGATGCATGGAGCCACATTTTACTTTATCTGCTTAATGTCTTTTATGCTTAGATCTGGATTTGTGCAGCATTATTTGGATCACCTAATTGCAGATTTAAAGATATTTGGTAGCCATAATCGATGTTAGGGCTATTTGTTATGCATAGCTAAAGTGGTCTTTTACGACAAAAGATTCATACTAACAATTGGCGACTCCACACGGGTTTTCTTTTGCGACCGCTGTCGTTTTATATATTCCTGCATATCCAGCTGTTTCAGAACTTAGGGTTTCTCTTACATTTTCTATTTTTCTTATTTTTATGGTGCTTTCCACCTCTAAAACCCTCAAACATCAAAATTTTTAACTTCCGTATGTTTCTGGCCCTATTGCGCAGGTGACAGACATCAGCCGTAGCTGAGACGACAACTTTTTATGAAATCTGTCGCCGAGAGACCCGGATCGGCAGGTTGCACTTATCGGCCCAAAAACTGCGACCTGGCCTTGAGGTCACACTTTTCTGCCCCAAATCTGTGACCTAGACTGAAAACAGGTTAGAACCTGCGACCTTCACTTTTTTCTGCAATTTTCCAGCACTTTTTCTAGGTTTGTCTGAAGCTTCTGTCAGGGTTTTCCAGCCTCTGTCTCCGCCCGTTTAGACCTGTTTCTGATCTGTTTCACTCTACTAAGTGGGAATCTTTCCCCTTAGGGTTCTAGTACCCTCCACTTTTTGTGGGAGAGTTTTTGCTGTTTCAGAAGTCTGAATTTACAGAGTTTCAGCCTTGTTCCTTTCAGATCTGATACCTCATTTTCAGATCCCTTTAGATCAGCTCTTATCCCTTTCAAATCACCTCATCTAGTTTTTTTTGGATTCATTTCTAGGGCCGCCTCCTTGTCCCTTCTGTTTTTATCTGATCTCCTCCTTTTTAACAGCAACCTTGCCCCTGCCTCTTTGCTGTTCTCTACACCTCTTTTCAGCAGATTTCTCCTTTAGATCCCCGTCCCTCCCGACCTTAGATCTATTGGCCTCTTTTTCGCGTGCTTTGCTTAGTTTTTTCCCTCTTATAGACTAGTTTTGAGAGACCTGCCTTCTTGGGTTAGACTGATGCATTGTTAGCTGTTAATTTTATGTGCTTTCAGTCTTATTTACTGCAGATTTATTTTCGATTCTGTGACACTTTCTTTTGCTATTGATATATTTGTAAAATTATACAAATTTATAATGATTTATATATAGTCTCTATATAATGTTGGCTATTTTTAAGGTAAAATAATTTTACACCGTAAAATTTGGACGAATCATGTTTACAAAAAAAAGGAAATTGGCAAATTTTTTTTGGAAAATTCAAGGAAAATTAGCCCACCTATGAATGTTAGCCCCTAAAATTTTCCATGTCCCTAACCATCATGTCCCAGTCAAAAAATATGTCACATGTCATTAAAATAGGAAAAGCATCCTCATGTCGGTGCTTTCCCTAAACATACAAATATCTCTGAGGTTGAGCCCCGTTTGGTCGTCCTCTGGACCCACGAGTTTACCTGATGCTTCAGTAGGTACGACAGCAAAGCACAGTGCACAAGTGTGTTAGGTCCCTATATTACTAGTGTTGTCCCTTATTTTTGTTAGTGTAGCCCCCTTATTTTTATTTTTTGTACTTGTAACCCCCATATTGTTATTGTTGTGCCCTTACATTATTATTGTTAGGTTAGCTAGGATTATATTGTGACCCCATGGACTCTTATATATAGAAAGGAGGTTTTTTCATTTGAATTATCCAATAATTTTTCATTTATGTAATGTGAAGGAGGTTGCCCCCTCGGAATTGCTTATTTCTTGTTGAGATTCAACAAGATGATGATCCTAGTGAAAATTAAGCACCTACACTAGGATTGAGCCTCGGGCTATTTTTAGGTGTAAGTCTATTTTTAGAATGGTGAGAAAATTATATTTATAGCGGGATTTTATTTTTAGAATGGTGAGAAAATTCTATGTATAGATGATGTTCTATTTTTAGATGCATGTGCGAAGTCTATTTATAGATCACATGTCTAAATATAGAATGCATGTCGATTATTATTATCTCTTAATAATAATTGGACAATAAATATTAATCTATTCTCAATGAGCACTTGGAAATAGTTAACTGAAGTGTCAAATTAGTTAGCTAAGTGGATTTCAAATTGAGTGGTTGGTTGGTGGGACATGCAAGTGGACTTAGTTGTAACTGAGTGATTCGAAGTTGTAACAGAGTTGGATTTGTAGTTATGTGAGTTGTAAAATAGTTTAACTCAATTAAGTGAGTTAAAATCAGGTGTGCTAGTTTTAAATTACATAAACTAGTGAGAGATCAGTGAATTAATTATTTAATTAATTCACAATCAGTGGTCTCACATGCAACTAAAGAAATACTACTGTTAGCTACATGCATGTCAGATCTAGGGGAGACCCAGTTGAGGGATAGGTGAAAGGGACAGTTTGACTATCAGTTGTGACATTAGTGGGTGTAATCATGCAAGCACACACATATTGGATGTGCCCATGAGGATTATGCAGTCAAGGCAAGAAGGATCTCATTATTTTATGGATTTTATCAGCGGGGATTGCGCAATGGAGGTAGGTTGTCAGGAGGCAGTAAATTGGTGCATGTATTTGCCAATTTTTGTATGAAAGTGTGAGATGATTGTACATTGTATTGAGAGCTATTGGATTAGAGTTTTGTATGAGATTGTTTCATGATCCATTATATATACATAATATATGATAGTGGGGTTTTTAGCTTTATGATTTCCTGGTAAAAACATATGTGTTATGTGTGAATGATCTTTCTTCATGTGTTTGCAATTAGCGATCGTGTTTTAAATTTCTGCAAGAATTTTTGTAGAAGCGATTATGTATTTAACAATGGCATATAATTGTTAGATCAAGAGAATCCAGGTAATACATTTTTTGTATTAAAATTTCTACATGGTATCGAAGCAAATAAGATTGCAATTTTGAAGCAGTAGTTGAGTTTGTTGGTGGAAACAATTCGAATTTGTTGCAATAATTTCTTGGTGCAACAGTTGAGTAAACATCGAAATGTTTTTCAATGGTTTGTGGCTAGAGTATGCACTCGAGGGCAGCTCAAACTACATTTCATGGAAGGACAGGATGGAGGCGGTGCTTGAAGATAATGGCTTGAAGGAATTCATCGACAGTGATGTTCCTAAGCCCACTTCGCCGGATGCTGCATGACTTGACGCATGGCAAAAGAAAGTAGCGAAGATGAGAAGGATTTTGTTGGAAGGTGTATGAGACCACATTGTCTCAAGCCTTCATGGGAAATCCACTCCATATGCTATGTGGAAGGCTTTGACGGATCTTTTCCAAAGCATCAGCAACCATAGGAAATTGGCGCTGAAGGATAAACTCAGAAATATCAAGATGGAGAAGGGCGAAAATATTCCAAAGTATCTCATGAATTTTTTCCAATGTCGGGATGAACTGGGGAGTGTGGGAATCATTGTTGCTGATGATGATTTGGTGAGATTGGCTCTCTTAGGACTTCCTAAGATTTGGCATAGTTATCAATACTTTGTCAACGGACGGGAAAAACTGTCAGATTGGGAACGAATGTGGTCAGATCTAGTGCAAGAGGAGTTCAGGCAGAACCCCAGAGATGGCTCTTCATCAAAGCATGGTGATGAAGAGGATTGTGCTTTGGCTGCTAAGGCAAGGAAAGGTAAGGGAAATAAATTCCACTTGAAATCTGAGTCTAAAGGAAACAAGCTGGATTCGTCCAAGGTGAAGTGTTTTCATTGTCACGAACATGGGCATCTAGCCACTAACTGCCCACAGAAGAAGAAGAACAAGAAGGTTGTTAGAGCTGCAGCTAGTGAGGCCCTTGCCTCGAAATTTCAACTTGATTTATATTTTATTGCATCCTTGGTATCAAGCACAATGGGATCGTTGTGGTATCTTGATAGTGGTGCTTCCTTCCACATGACGGGAGATAAGGATCTTTTCAGTGACTTGGAGGAGAAAGATCTCCAAATGCATATAGAGATGGGCGACGATGGAAAATACAATGCGACTGGCATTGGTACCATTACCTTTGAGAGGGAGTCAGGTAAACCATTTCATTTTAAATATTTTATGCATGTTCCAGGTCTAAGGAAAAACTTGGTCTCAGTCGCGATGTTGGAGGACAAAGGCTATGACGTCGTTTTCAGTGATGGAAAAGCTTTCCTGCGACATAAAAAAACAAGTCAAGCCAAGAGGATAGGGATTCGAGTTAAGAGTCTCTACAAGCTAGAGGTAGATGGTTGCACTTCCATGATGGGGCAAGGCAGAAAAAGTGGTGAGCTGGGATGAGGGTGAATTATGGCACAGGCGATTAGGCCATCTTCATCATGGAGCCTTGAAAGTCATGCAGCAAATATCTACTGGAATTCCAATGGGAAAACTTGCTCAATTAGATCAGTGCAATGGTTGCACCATGGGGAAGTATGTAAATTCCAACTTTCGCGAAAAGGAGAACCGTGCTTCGGTGATCCTGGAGAGAGTTCACACAGACGTGCGTGGATGATTCTCGGTTGCTTCAACAGAAAAACACAGGTATTATGTTATTTTTGTTTATGAATTTTCTCGTAAACGTTGGATCTTCTTCATGCAGAATAAGGATCAAACATTCTTAAAGTTTTGTGAGTTTAAAGCATTGGTGGAGAAAGATTCGAGGAAGCAAGTGAAGGCTCTGAGGAGCGATAATGGTGGAGAATACATCTCTAACTAATTCAAAGACTTTTGTAGCAAAGAAGGAATTCGAAGATAACTCATAGCGCATCATAACCCATAGCAAAATGGGGTCGCGAAGAGGAATAACAAAATGATCGTGGGTGCAACACGAGCGATGTTGCATGATCAGGGCCTACCAATGCATTTGTGGGCAGAAGCATGTAACACTGTGGTTTATGTGCAAAACCATTGTCCTCATAAAGTACTTGGCATGAGTACACCTGAAGAAGATTTTACTGGTAAGAAACCAGATGTTTCTCACTTTAAGATTTTTGGCTCATTTGTTTATGTGCATGTGACCAAGAACGCCAGGAAGAAACTGGAGCCGACTGCTGAAGTTGGGATATTTGTGGGGTACACAGAAACACCCCATAATTATCGTGTGTATTTTCCTAACAGTAAGATGAATTTTATGTGATGGGATATAAAATTCGATGAGGGGAAAGCCATGCGATTGTCGCTTGAGAGGGAGCTAGACTTGCATGCGGAGGAGGAACTGTTGGTTCCCAAAGATGAGTCTCTAGATGTGGATCAGCCATAGGAGGAGGTTCATGGAGTGGAGGAGTCCAGTCATGCAGAGCCAAACATCAGAACTGGAAGAAGGCGTACCATAGAAGCTGATAGGCTAACTTGATGCTACACAGAATGTAGGAGCCCCTACTTCACAGTGTAGACAAAGACAGTCTCATGACTGATTTATTGGATACATTGCTCTCATGAGCAAATGTATCATGACTAAGCCATCTTCCTTTTAGGAATAAGTGCAAGAGCCCACATGGGTAGATGCAATGGTGCATGAGTATGACTCCATTGTCAGAAATAGTACTTGGGAAATTGTTCCAAGACCGATTGATAAATCAGTGGTAGGTTTGAGATGGATCTACAAGGTTAAGCAAGCTGCTAATGGGAGTGTTGGGAAATACAAGGCCAGATTTGTGGCCTGGGGCTTCTCACAAATCGAGGGGATTGGTTATGAAGAAACATTTGCACCTATCGCACGGTATTCTTCAATAAGGACCATCCTTGCTCTCTCAGCGCAGATGGATGTGAAGATTGTGTTTCTCAAGGGGATCATTGAGGAAGAAGTGTACATTAAGCAGCCTGAAGGATTTTAGATCTTCAGCCGCGAGTTGCATGTGTGCATAATCAAAAGAGCGTTGTATGGGCTGAAGCAAGCACCCCATGCTTGGTACACTCATATCGACAGGTATTTCACTAGACTTGGCTTCACCAAGAGTGAGGCGGATGCAAACCTATACCAAATTGTGGTGGAGGGTAAGCTTTTAATAATTTTTCTTTATGTTGATGATTTAATACTGATTGGTGATGAGCAACTGATACTCTCATGCAAGGAGGACCTAGCAAAGGAGTTCGAGATGAAGGATATGGGCCTCCTTCATTATTTCCTTGGATTGGAAATATGGCAGTGAGATGGTGAAATTTTTGTGTCTCAAGGCAAGTATGCAAGCGAGATATTGGGTAAGTTTCACATGGAGGGCTGCAAACCCATGGATACACCTCTTCCACGAAACTGGAGGAAATAGGATGCTACATCTGGAGAGGTAGTGGATGCTCGATGTGATCTTCCACTAATTTATAATCTATATTAGCTATTATTTGATCCTTCAAACCATCCAACTTAGCCTCTATTTTTTCTTTTAAACCATATATGTCATCTTCATTTTCTCTTCGTAAGATCAAAATTTGTTGCACTTGGTACCGTAATTTTGATATCTCATAATGCAATTCTTCCTCTTCATGCGTCATAGTATAGCTTTTTGAGGGCTTAATTGGTATGGAATTATTTTTTTGAGGCATTATAGAACCCAATACTGATAAAAATTCTAAAATATTCCCTTGGAATCACTTCAAACTACTTCTCCGAACAAACGTTATGCAATTTTAAAAACCAAATACACACATTTTTCTTGCTTTTGAGAAGCTAGATATTGAAACTGAATTATCTATGTGATTTCAGATCCTCAATAATTGAAATTTGGCCTTGAAGTGCCCCTCTAAATCTTCTTTCAAATTCCACAGGTCTAACCTAATTTTGACTCTTCAATACAAATTTATATCCAATCTCCCACAATGACCTAATTATGGACTGGTTCAGTAGAGCTAAATTGTACGAATTTCCACGTGTCATTCTTTCCTCCTTAGGCTCTGAAATTTATAGACTGAAAACTACAATCCGCATACTTGCTGTCACTTTTTACAGCATTCCAATCCGATGCTGAGAGAGAGAGTTATGAATATTTTCCCATGATCACCTATTTGAGATGAAATTCAGAAGCCTGAAAAAGCCCTAACTTCCACAAATCATATCTCCGCCAATATTGCGAACTAAGAACTTAAATTTTGCGAAGATGTGCCTCAGGATTTCGGCTTCGCACTCTAAAAATTTCAGCTTCTGAACCTTCATAGAAACAAATTTATAGTGAAAATTCCACAATGACATGTTTAGGTTAAATTCAGGAGCCTGCAAAATGACCTACTTTCCACGGATCATATCTCCAAAAATGTTGCGAACCAAGCTCTGAAATTTTGTGATGATGTTCCTCAAGAATTTGGCTTTGCACTCTAAAAATTACAACTTCTGAACCTTCGTAGAAAAAATTTTATAGTGAAAATGCCATGATGACCTGTTTGGAGCAGTGAAACCCTAGAATCCCAAAGCTCTGATACCAAATGTTGTGAAACCAGCTCCAAAAATAGAAGAAAAGAGATATCAACACCTTAGAAATAAGCCACTTCGAGGTGGAAACCTCCAATACATTACATGAATGAAAAATTCTTGGATGATACAAATGACCAAAACCTCCTTCTATATATAGGAGTCCATGGGGCCACAATATAATCCTAGTGGGGCCACAATGTAATCCTAGCCGACCTAACAATAATAATGTAAGGGCACAATAATAACAATATGGGGGTTACAGAGGTACAATAATAACAATAAGGGGACCTACATTAACATAATAAGGGGCTACACTATTAATGTAGGGACTTAACAATATCGGATCTGCGTTGTTTTTAGTGACAAGACGAAGTCGCAGATCCATTTCTACCGCCCAATCTTAAACGAATACATGCAGTAGAAAATCAAGTCGTGAAGTGAGGCTATCTGGATGAGAAAGATCCTGGTTGGTTTGTTTGGTTCTCATTTAGATCCTACATTGATTCATTGATTAATCCTATGTTTCATGATAGATCTAAGCATATATATATATGGTATCATCATATCAGAGATTGTGTGCAGCGGAAGATCATGTTGCTTCAGTAAATTCCTACAAAAGATCAGGTTGCAGATATCTTGACGAAGGCTCTCACCAGGAGAAAATTCGAATACCATAGAGATAGGATGGGGGTGAAGGATAATCCTTTCTTTTTGAGAGGGAGTGTTGAGATTCAACAAGATGATTGTCCTAGTGAAAATTAAGCACCTACACTAGGATTGAGCCTCAGGCTATTTTTAGGTGTAAGTCTATTTTTAGAATGGTGAGAAAATTTTATTTAAAGTGGGAGTTTATTTTTAGAATTTGTATGTATAGATGATGTTCTATTTTTAGATGTATGTCCAAAGTCTATTTATAGATCGCTTGTCTAAATATAGAATGCTTGTCGATTATTATTATCTCTTAATAATAATTAGGCAATAAATATTAGTCTATTCTCAATGAGCACTTGGAAATAGTTAACTAAAGTGTCAAATCAGTTAGCTAAGTGGATTTCGAGTTGAGTGGTTGGTTGGTGGGACATGCAAGTGGACTTAGTTGTAACTGAATGATTCGAAGTTGTAACAAAGTTGGATGTGTAGTTATGTGAGTTGTAAAATAGTTAAACTCAGTTAAGTGAGTTAAACTCAGTTGTGCTAGTTGTAACTGAACATACACTAGTGGGAGATCAGTGAATTAATTATTTAATTAATTCAAAATTAGTGGTCTCACATGCAACTGAAGAAATACTATTGTTAACTACATGCATGTTAGATCCAGTGGAGACCCAGTTGAGAGATAGGTGAAAGGGACAGTTGTGGGTGCACTCATGAAACCACACACACATTGGATGTGACCATGAGGATTGTGCAGTCATGGCAAGCAGGATCTCATTCTTTCAGGGATTGTTATCAGCAGGGATTTCACAGTGGAGGCAGGCTGTCAGGAGGCAGTAAATTGGCACATGTATTTGCCAATTTTTGTATGACAGTGTGAGACTATTGTACATTGTACTAAGAGCTCTTGGATAAGAGTTTGGTATGAGATTGTTTCATCATCCATGATATATACATAATATATGATAGTGGGGTTTTTAGCTTTATGCTTTCCCAGTAAAAACATATGTGTTATGTGTGATTGATATTTCTTCATGTGTTTGCAATTGGCGATCGTGTTTTAAATTTCCACAAGAATTTTTGTAGAAGCGATTCGGTATTTAACAGTGGCATATAATTGTTAGATCAAGAGAATCCGGGCAATACATATTTTGTATTAAAATTTCTAAACCTTTGATCTCTCTTTTATTCTATTTTTGGAGTTGGTTTCATAACATTTGGTATCAGAGCCTTAGATTCTAGGGTTTCGCTGCTCCAAACAGGTCATCGTGGCATTTTCGCTATAATGTTTTTTCTACAAACCTTCAATAGCTTAAATTTTTACCACGAGAAGCTGAAAGCCTAAGGAACTTTTTGTAAAAATTTTAGATCTTTGTTCACAATATTTTCGGAGATATGATCCTTCGGAAGTTAGGGTTTTTTTGGCTCCCGAATTTCATCTCAAAGAGGTGACCTTGGGAAAATAATCATAACTCTCTCTCTAAGAATTGGATTGGAATTATATAAAAAGTGACCAAAATTTCATGGAATGTAGTTTCATGTGTATCAATTTCAGAGCCTAAGGAGGAAACAGTAGCATGTGGCACGTCGTACAAGTTCGCTCTACTGAACCAGTCCATAATTAGGTCATTGAGGGAGATTGGGCATAACTGTGTCTTGAAGAATCCAAATTAGGTCATACCTAAGGCATTTGAAGGAAGATTTAGAGGACTAATACAAGACTGAATTTCAGATATTGAAGATCTGAAATCACAGAGATAATTCAGTTTCAATATCGAGCTCCTCAAAAGCAAGAAAAAGGTGTCTATTGTTTTTCAAATTGCATAAGTCTTGTTTGAAAAATTAGTTTGAAGTGATTCCAAGGGCATATTGAAGAATATCTATCAGTATTGAGTTATATAATGCCTCCAAAAAATATTTCCACACCCATTAAGCCCTCAGAAATCTATAATATGACGCGTGAAGAGGAAGAGA
Organism: Pinus albicaulis; assembly: GCA_034641835.2. Lineage (NCBI taxonomy): Eukaryota > Viridiplantae > Streptophyta > Pinopsida > Pinales > Pinaceae > Pinus > Pinus albicaulis. The sequence goes on along the minus strand of JAXQQM020060624.1, from coordinate 19,504 downwards.
TGCAGTATGATATATCAAAATTACGGTACCAAGTGCAACAAATTTCGATCTTACAAAGAGCAATAAAAGATGACATAGATGGTTTAAAAGAAAAAATGGAGGCTAAGTTGGACAGTTTGAAGGATCAAATGAAAGATAATATAGATGATAAAGTAGTGGAATATCACATCGAGCATCAAAAAAAAATTCTCCAACTCTCAAAGGATAACCTAACTTTGGTGCAAAAATGAATGAAACAACAGGAAGATCAACATCGCAACGAAAGAAGTTTTGAAGAAGTCACAAAAACAAGAACTTGACAACTATGAAATCGATAAATTTCAGAGTATCTCAGAAAGTGGAACAACTTACTCGTTGAAGATTCCACATGGGAGGATGAGAATTTTATACAGAAGCATCCAGAAATAATCAAGCATTGAGGGCAACACTTGTTTAAAGGACAGGAGCATGTTAGGTCCCTATATTACTAGTGTAGTCCCTTATTGTTGTTAGTGTAGCCCCCTTATTGTTATTGTTGTACCCCTATAACCCCCATATTTTTATTATTTTGCCCTTACATTATTATTGTTAGGTCGGCTAGGATTATATTGTGACCCCATGGACTCCTATATATAGAAAGGAGGTTTTTTCATTTGTATCATCCAAGAATTGTTCATTTATGTAATGTAAAGGAGGTTTCCCCTCAAAGTGGATTATTTCTAAGGCGTTGATCTCTCTTTTCTTCTATTTTTATATATGGTTTCATAACAAAGTGTCACACGACAAAAAGTAAAGTGATGCACCCTCTCTCGAGCCATCACTTTCTCGAGCCATACATCATCCAAACCAGCAAAAAATCCTCGGGTCGGCATACCCTGGGTCAACCTCTCTAACCAACTCCATGATTTGACTATACCTACTTCGCAAGCATCAGCAGCCTCGGCCCGAACCTCTACCGCCAACACCCTAAGGTCAGCATCAACCAACTGCTCCTCGACCACCAAAACACGAGTCTCGACTATCGTCGCCCATGCCTCAGCCGCCTCAGCACAGGTGTCATCACTCTAATAATTCTTAAGTTGTGAGATTTTTTATTTAAATTCAAAGAACATTAGAGGTAACCACCGACCAAATTTTAAAATCTAAGATCTAGCCCTCTTAGGGTTCATAGAGGGCTCTCTCTATAAGATTTAACTTTGTTTTGATTATATGATATAAGGTTAGTTACGTTGTGCAAATTGGTTTTGGTTTGGTTTGGTTTAGTGGGAAAAAATCACTTAATGAGATGGATAGTGAGAGATATGTTTGTCCGTTGGTATAAGGAGTCAAATGTCAAGCAGACAGGACTAGGATCAAGGTCAAAAATTCAAATGTTTTCAGGGCAAGATAGACAAGTCATTGAAGATCTAGCAAGGCTGATTGGTGAAGTGGTTTGATCGGGATAAAGATCAATCAATGATTCTTTGATCTTGATAAATAAGGAGTAGACAGAGGTCATTCGAAAGAGGGAGAAATTAAGGGTTCCCTACTCTGGAAATCAACAGAAAACATAGAAATGATAACTAGTTAAAGATAGGGTGCTTTTAACAAATCCTGTAATAATATTCCTAGTTCATCATTGTTGGCTTGAGGGGTCCTGACCTAGGTTCAGTGTGCAAGGTTTACCAACAAACCCCTATACTACTAGCCCTTTCGGTAGTGACCTGCTTGCGTAGGTCACAGTCTCACCCGAAGTAGTATGGGTGGGTGCTGGAGCCAGGTTTCCGCACCCTGAGAAAGGAAGGGTAAGGCAAGGCTGCATTCTGTTCAGATTACCTTATCTCTGCGCAGGGTCAAATATGTATCCAATTGCATCCATGTGCACTAGGTTTAGTGAAAGGTTTACCAACAAACCCCTATACTACTAGCCCTTTCGGTAGTGACCTGCTTGCGTAGGTCACAGTCTCACCCGAAGTAGTATGGGTGGGTGCTGGAGCCAGGTTTCCGCACCCTGAGAAAGGAAGGGTAAGGCAAGGCTGCATTCTGTTCAGATTACCTTATCTCTGCGCAGGGTCAAATATGTATCCAATTGCATCCATGTGCACTAGATCTAAAATTATATGCTTTTCATAACACACATTACATAACCCGAACAGAACAAATCTAGATTTACTTCAATACAGAGACTTTCGCAACATGATATAATCAAAGCAGAATAGATCCAATCATTCAAAATACAGACCTTCGCAACGCAAAGATAGAAAATTCATAACAGATTAATTATCAGCAATTCATTCAATAGTACTCACAGATTCAGATCTAATAATCCTGCATATTCATTCATTTGTCACCCTTAAAATTCCCTTCCCAACCTGCGCACACAGCAGCAGGGTCCGCACACAGCTGGACTAGGATCTTCGTGCACACATCCAGTAGGATTTTGTTTCCCAAAAACCCCAACAGATCGCTTACACAATAGATCGCATCAATATCTCATCAATTCCTACCTCTTACAATCCGAAATGCCTCTCTATTTATAACAATCTAGCTTTAACATTCCTATGGTGCGCAACCCATGGTTTTCTTACCTTTAGTTTACCCTTTAACCCCATTACAATACTTTAGGGGCTTTGACCCACCCCAAAACCCTTGCGTTATACTAAATATAACAAAAATAACCAAAATGGACAGGTTTCCTAGCTTGTTAGGAGACCCCATTCCAACAGTCCCGCGACACAATCTTGTGACTCATCCCGAGTCACTCCACCGATGCGTCACCGATTTGTGTTCGCAGAGTATCCAGAGAGCGGACAAGCAGAGGGAGGACTGCCAGGCATTGAGACACAGCTTCCTGTGCGATAGTGAGCATCTTCTGGGAAGGTGGATCGTCAGTAGCGGGGGTAACACTTGCTAATAACTTATTAAGGCGCTTATTGGCGTCATCAATGTCATGTGTTAACTGGAGGGCCGAAGTAGTCCAGGGCTTCAGGCGTTCTGTGATAGCGTGTTGTTTCTGTCGAAGCTTCGCAATCTCATTCTAGAGGTCATTACTAGTTTTCAATCATGCTAAGCGTTGGGCAGGTACCAAAGTAGACAACGTAGAACTGATTTCTTCCACAGCCTTCTCATGCTGGCGTAATTCTCGATTGATTTGTTGAAGAACGGGGTCACGCTAGACCCGGGACCAAAGTTGTATGGCTGATTCCATTAGAGCGGTACCTTGATCTATTTTCCCCTTAATCGCCGTAGTGGCTTCTGTGATAAGTGTAGTACGATGAGCACGGGATTCTGGTGGGGTGATAGGCTGTAGCCTGTACTGCAATTCTGAAACCTCCAGGCGTGAGGCTTTGAGAGCAACCACCAGTTTTTCTACTTTACTTCTAGGTAGGTCCTCAGATGTGATTCCCTCGGTGACTTCCGTGCATAGCTGGTGGATGGCAGCCTCCAACTCTGCCTGTTGTGATCGAGCCTGAACTACTGCCTGAGTCTCCTTGGCCAGGGTGTGCTAGGCAACCGCAAGCTGGTGGTTGCTCTCAAAGCCTCCCGCCTAGAGGTTTCAGAATTGCAGTACAGGCTGCAGCCTCGTACCCCACCAGAAGCTCGTGCCCAATGTACTACACTTATCACAGAAGCCACTACGACAATTAAGGGGAAAATAGATCAAGGTACCGCTCTGATGGAATCAGCCATACAGCTTTGGTCCCGGGTCCAGCTTGACCCCGTTCTTCAAAAAATCAATCAGGAATTACGCCAGCATGAGAAGGATGTGGAAGAAATCAGTGCTACGTTGTCTACTTTGGTACCTGCTCAACGCTTAACATGATTGAAAACTAGCAATGACCTCCATGATGAGATTGCGAAGCTTCGACAGAAACAGCATGATGTCACAGAATTCCTGAAGCCTTGGACTACATCGGCCCTCTAGTTAACGCATGAAATTGATGACGCCAATAATCGCCTTAATCAGTTATTAGCAAGTGTTACCCCGGCTACTGATGATCCACCTTCCCAGAAGATGGTCACTCTCGCACAAAAAGCTGCGTCTCAATGCCAGGCAATCCTCCCTCCGCTTGCCCACTCTCTGGATACTCTACAAACACAAGTCGGTGACGCACCGGTGGAGTGACTCGGGACGAGTCACAATATTGTGTTGGGGGACTGTTGGAATGGGATCTCCTAACAAGCTACGAAACTGGTCCATTTTGGTTATTTTTGTTATATTTAGTATAGCGCAGGGGTTTTTTTATTTTTTTTATATTTTGAGACGCTCCATGGAGATGGTGGAACCACGGTGGTCCCGGCAACGGAACAATTTGTTGGCTTGAGGGGTCCTGACCCAGGCTCAGTGTGCAAGGTTTGCCAACAAACCCCTATACTACTGGCCCTTTCGGCACTGACCTGCTTGCGCAAGTCACAGTCTCACCCGAAGTAGTATGGGTGGGTGCTGGAACTAGGTTTCCACACCCTGAGAAAGGAAGGGTAAGGCAAGGTTTCGTTCTGTTCAGATTACCTTGTCTCTGTGCAGGGTCAAATATGTATCCAATTGCATCCATGCACTAGATCTACAATTATATGCTTTTCATAACACACATTACATAACCCGAACATAAAAGATCTAGATTTACTTCAATACACAGACTTTCGCAACATGATATAATCAAAGAATAATAGATCCAATCATTCAATATACAGACCTTCACAGCAACAAAGACAGAAAATTCATAACACAGTAATTATCAGCAATCCATTCAATATTACTCACATATTCAGATCTAATAATTCTGCATATTCATTCATTTGTCACCCTTACAATTCCCTTCCCAACTTGCGCACACCCGCAGCCCGACGTTAATCCACTTCACCGATTGGCCTTTAAATATCTTACACCTGGCAAAGCCGGATTGTCCCAAAAACCTCAACGATTAGCTTTTACCATGATCGCATCAATAGCTCATCAAATCCTACCTCTTACAATCCAAACTGCCTCTATATTTATAACAATCTAGCTTTAACATTCCTATGGTTCGCAACCCATGGTTTTCGGTCCCCTAGTTTACCCTTTAACCCCATTACAATGCTTTCGGGGATTTTTCCCACCCCAAAACCCCTGCGCTACACTAAATATAACAAAAATAACCAAAATGGTGGTTTATTGCTTGTTAAGAACCTTGTTTAACAATCATTCAGAGTGGAACACATATATGGATGTCTTTAGCCACTACCATTTGTTATGTCCATACCAAGAGGTGGCTAGCCTTTTGTCTTCAAGCCTTCAAGAGATATTTTCCTTTGAAAACCTATCATCTTTTGAAGTCTTATGATATTCTTTCTTCCTTTGAATTAAACTTCAATTCTGTTTCCCTCATTAACCCTGAAAAATCTGTTGTTTCCTGAAGAAAAAGACTGCCAAAAACCCATTTTCCCTTCATTTTACCCCTCCTTTCACTCATAATTAACCTCCATTTTTATCCCCTTTTTCCTCATGAAATTCCTCCTTTTCCCTCATTTTCCTTCCTTCCCTTCATAAATTCCCTTTGATAAAGTTTAAAACTCCTTTTTAACCTTATCAAAACCCTTAAAAACCTTCAAAAATAACAAAAAATAGCCTTTTTACACTAAGGCCTTAAGCCCCTTCAGCTAAGCCCCTAACCACTTCCCCAGATATGACCCGCACCCAGAACCAAGCGCTATGCTCTCGGGTGCTAATTGCAATCGGAACCTTCTGTTTAACACTTTTTCCCTTTGTTCATCCGAAAACTTCTGATGCGATGAACTTTATTCTATGAACCTCCGTTGCGATCCTAGCCGTTGATCCGTTCTAAATCCAACGGCTCTCGCATCATCGCGCAATCGCAATCGGGCTTTCCTTTTTCCTTGTTACCTATTTACTTTGAAAAACTCCGATTGCGATTAGCCCTTTCCTCTGTAAAACCCCCGATCCCTTCGCTTTTCTTCACGTAACCCATAGCCCGCAATCAGGCGCTAAACACCATAAAAACCTTTCTGGAGCATAAATTTTCTTTGTTTTTTATTAAAAAACCCAACTTCCTATGTTTAAAAAAAAACTCGATCGTTTAATGTTTCGACGAATGTCAGCCGTTGATCTTAAACCGATCAACGATCATCAGCACATCGCATCGGAGTTTTTCATTGGACGCATTGCAAAGATTTATTTCCTACCTATGATTGCAACCTTGCGATGGTTTCCCGACCATTGATCTGTTCTACCATACCTAGATCCAACGGTCCACATCACTCCATTCCAAAGCCCACCCCTCCGCCTTTGACCTTTGCGGTTAATTCCTGGCCGTCGATCTGGTTCTAAGATCGATGGCTCTGATTCAATCGCATCACAAAAAACCTTTGTGCCATCCCTTTGCCTGCACCGATTGCAATCCTGCGATCCAATCTGGATCGTCGAATCCACAAGAACCAACGGCCCAGATTAATCGTAACTCCACCCATTTTTCTCTATGTTTGTCCCTCCGATTAATTCTCAACTGTCGATCTGACTCCCAGATCCGACAGTCAGTTTGTAATCGCATCGCAAAATTTCTCTTTGTGCCTTCCTCTCTCCTCGATCCTGCAATTGCATCTGGGTCATTCATTTCATCAATCCAACGGTCCAGATCAAACCCTTGACCCTTTGTTGTTTCATAAACCCCGCTGTATAAAGTCCTTCGGTGAAGATCCACCGTTGATCTCTGCAGATCAATGGCCCACATTTGCCCAATCTCTGCCCGAACCCCCCATCTCACATTTCTTTCGTTTCTCCAAGATTTGATCTAAGCCGTTAATCTTGAAGATCTAACGGTCCATATTCAACCGGATAGGCCCAACTCCTTTGGGACCTACCTTCCCCCTTGACAAACCCTAACCATTCATTCGTTTGATCCGACGGTCGAGATTAAAACCACCTTGACCCTGCCCCACCTTCTTCTACCCGCGTAACTTGTCTTATCGCACTCTCATCTCCACCATTAGATCTGCTCGCCCTTCATCCAATGGCCAAGGACCCATATCGTGTAATTCTGAGTCTGACTATTAATTCCTAAAAATTAACAAGATATGGGCAGTTTTTTGAGACACGTGTCGATTTGAAGGCTTGTTGAGCCCCAAAGATGTCCTTTCCCTTCACCAATTTTCACTTCATTTCCTTTGTCCCTTATCAATTACAGGCTTAAATGGTCAATAGGATTGATTAAAGTCACTTTAGGAATGTATACAATGACTGACTTGCTATATTTTCATGGTTTTGTTGTTGTAGTAATTTTTGACTAGACTCAGCTACATAATGCAGTCATTCTGTAGCCAGTCACTTATTCCGCAGCTATCTTCATGTTCTCACAGGTTATAGGTGTCACTTCAAGGAAAAATGCATATGGTTGAATTCCACAACACTCCCACATCATTTATTTCTCTCTATGAAGTCTGAGAAAGAAGCTACAGGTGGTTATGCACGTGGAAGAGATCAAAGCCAAGAAGCAGATTCCTACCAGGACAGGGACTCTACAGATGTCTCCAACAAAGTATGAGGCTTCCATAAGAGTTCTAATTTGATTTTGATTGAAAAAGACACTTGTTCTTGTTTCTTCTCAAGGGTATTTATGTATTTATTTTATAAGAATGACTTGGAAGACCGAGAGACAGCTAGCTAGATTGATGTTTTGTTGTTAGATCTCAAAAGACCGTAATACTCTATTTTTGAAATAATTTTCCTTTAATGAAAGAAGTACCACTTTGTTGCAAGATCTGAGGCAATATTGAGGAGATTTGTATGCTAATCCAGTGGTAGAGGGCCCCTACTGCCCGAGAAGCTCTGTGCACATTATTTAGATAAGTAACTTTAGCCTTGTTGCATTCCTAGCTTAAGCAATTTTTTGAACTTTGTGTTTTATACTCACTTGCATTGGATGCTACAGCCAGTCTTATTCTTACGAATTGTTCCAAAATATCACTAACATTGAATGAGATATAACTGTAGTATTTTAGGAATTAGTTGCATTTTTCTAAACTTTACGTTTTTGTGCTCAATTACATCAATTGTTACAGCTAGTCTTGTTCTTACGAATTATTCCAAAATATCACTAACACTGAATGAGACTTAGCTGTGGTGTTTTAGAGCTTAGTTGTGTTTTTTTGAACTTTGTGTTTTTATGCTAATTTACATCACATGTTACAGCCAGTCTTGTTCTATGAATTGTTCCAAAATACCACTAACACCAAATGAGACAGAGCTGTAGTATTTCAGTGATTAGTTGCATTTTAGTTTAGTTGTAAAACTCCGGAGGTTAATGGCACTCTAGTTCAATTCTGTTCACTGTATTTCAAGTTTGAATGATTGCATTCTAGTTCAGTTTTATCCATTCTATTTTTAGTTTTATTAGTCAGTTGTATTCTAGTTGTTAAGTTAGACTTGATGGCCTTCATTATTTACAAACCATTCCTATTCTTAATTTCTACTAATACATCATCATCATAGGAACAAAAATTGGTAATGTCATTTTGAAGTCTTGACTGTCCTGCAACTTCTCATAATTTCACAAACTACCTCTTTTCCAAAGCTATTCCAAAAGATTTCTAATTCTTGAATGAGGTTTAACAATGATATTTTGAGTTGTGGAATGGATTAATTTCAGTGTCATAGGTTAATTTAGAGTAGAATTCTTCACTAGGTTGCAAACTATCTTTTTCCAAATGTGTTCCAACAAATTTCTAGCCATAGACGAGATTTTCTCTGAGATATTGTAGATTGTTGTTTACTTAGAAGAACCTCATTACATTAAACTTATCCTTTTCTCAAATTATTCCAACATATCTCTAATAAATTAATTGGACTGAGTTCATGTTATGAGTTATTGAGTTCATGCTCTGAGATAATTTTTCTTGTTAAAGTATTGCATTTTCTGTTCTCAAGTGCCATACATAGTTTAGAATAGGTTTTGCTCTGTTTTAGTGTGACCAACAACTTCTCTTTACCAACACTTAGTTCTTTTCCTCTTAGAATAAAAACACAAAATCAAAAACATTGGAAAAAAACACTAAACACAACGTAGTGAGAAACAAATACCTAGGCACATATAGTGCACTTCACTTCAACAGTTTACTAGCCCTGGTTGACAATTTATGACATCAATTTAGGAACACTAAGTTGAGCAGACATTTTGGCGCCGTTGCTGGGGAAGTGTAACTAGGTAGCCTTGTTTCTTACCTCCCAAAAACAATGATATGCGTAGAGAAAGAGACTCAAGGGGTAGATTCATAAGAAGAAGAAGCTTGATTCCTAGAACACCACTTGTTTCACCAAGACCTAGAGCCAACACACCTCCAAATCAAACCCACATTCCATCCTTTACTGATCCTAGACTTCCAGAGAACTTAAGATTAGATATTCCATTAGAAAGACCTTCCACTGAACCTGTCTTAGAAGGAGATTCAGGAACCCCTGCTAGGGACATAAACTTTTCAACTTCTACAGAAGAATCAACTATGGCAGAAGAAGGGGGAGGAGGAGTTTTTAATGGAGAAAACACACTATTTGGAGGGGGTAGAGGTAGAGGTAGAGGAGAAGGAGGTAGAGGTGTAGAAGGAGAAGGAGGCAGAGGAAGAGGTAGAAGAGAGATGGGAAGCTCTTTTGGGTTTCCTATAGTAGATGAAGAAACCAATGCAACTATGAAAAACATTTCACCCTCTATCCTTCCAAACTTTTATGGACTTAAAACTGAAGATCCTGAAACCTTCCTATTTGAATTTTAAGTCCTATGTAGAACCTATGACTACTTACAAGATGCTCAAAAACTTAAACTATTCCCTTCAACATTGAAAGGAGCAGCATTAAAATGGTTTATGAGTTTGATCAGCAGTTCTATTAGGACATGGGAAGACATGAAACAGGAATTTCTAGAGAGGTATTTGGATTACTGTATGCCAGTCAACCATAAGGAGGAAGTGTTTAAAATGTTACAAAAAGAGGATGAAAATTTGGAAGATTTTTTGGAGAGGTTTAACTATAACATCAAGAGGGAAAAAATGGAAAATTTAGATCAAGACACTTTGAAAGCTCTCTTATTGAAGACAATTAGGGATGAATGGTTAGATATCATTAACATGATGGGAAAAGGGGATATATCTCAGCTCACATTACCTGAAATAGCTGAATTATGTATCAACCTTTCAAGAGGGAAATCTAAAACTGTAAAAGGACCAAGAGACCCTGCTCTTGCAAGGGCAAGTAAATCTGCTTCTGGGACAGTAAGTAGGGCAGAAATAGGACATATGCTTGATGAATTCAAATCTGATATTTTGGGGAGTCTTAGTGAACAAATAGACACCCTTAAGTTACAAAACAAGCAGAAAATTGAATCTGATGCCTTAGCAATATTTTGTCCCAAATGTAGAAAGAAGCATGCCTTGAGAGAGTGCCCTTTGGATGCAAAAGTAGTAGAGACCTGTGTAATTTGTTCAGAAAAACATGAGACCAAGAGTTGTCCTTCACTTCCTGGTCTTAAATCTGTCTTTCAAGAAGAAACCTCTACAAATTCCACATAATCTCTCAATTTTGTCTCTAGAACGCCGTGGCAAGGACCTCAAACACAAGGATTCCATGATCATATGTATAATCAACCCCCACCAAATTGGAATTCTTGGCAGCAACCTTGGCCCCAATTCCAAAATCAATCTCAAACTTGGGTGCAAGGAGCACAAAATCCCTATGGAAGATACTCTCAGTACTATCAATATCCACCATATCCACATTTCCCTCCTCAACAGAATTTTCAACAAAATCCTCAAAATCCACCACTTCCATTACCATTTCCTCAGAAAACAAATCAGTTACCTGCCCAACCCATACCAAACCCCAACAATAAAAATCCTCAGAACACATACATGATAGAAGGCCAACAGTTTCCAACCTATTTGATTACTCCTTTAGACCTTAATGATGTTCAACTTAGGTCTAGAAGAATACTTGAAAAGAAGAAACCTTCTGTAATCATACAAGAGCAAAACAACTCTGAGGAAGATTCTCTACTGGTGAATAAAAGTCTTGAAGAGAACACACCTTTCCAAGACCTAAACATTGAAAAATCAAAACAAAAAGAACCAATAATTTCAACTCCTATATTAGAACAACCATCAACATCCACTTCTACACCTCCCTTTCCAGAAATATTACAAATTTATAGAGGTGTAGAAAAACAAATTATGGTGCCTAATTATGATTTCCTAGATGAGCTAATAAATGTTTGTATTAAGATCCCATTATTGCAAGCTATCAAGGAAATTCCAATCTTAGCAAAGAGAATAAAGGAGTTGAGCATGAAGAAAACAGGAAAAAGAATAAGAGAGACAAAGAAAATTAAACTGGCAGGAAAAATAGCAGATATCATGATGGGTAAGGTTGCTATTCCAAAGTATCTAGACCCAGGAAATCCAGTTGTTAAAATACACATTAATGGAACTGAGATCCAAAACACATTTATTGATTTAGGAGCAACAATCAATATCATGAGTAGACAAATCATGGATAAACTGAAACTTCCTAATCTTCTTTTTACACCCACATTATTACAATTAGCAGACATATCTGTAATTAAACCTGATGGGGCAATAGAAGACATTCCAGTGTCCCTAGATTCTTGGGAGTATCCTGTGGATTTTATGATCCTAACTCCTAAGAATAATCTAGGAGGGCATCCTATTATATTAGGAAGACCTTGGTTAGCTACAGCTGAAGCTTTCATTAGTTGTAGATCCGGTGATATGTACATCTCTGATGGTAGTTCAACCAAGAAATTTACCTTGTATCCTCCAGCAAAAACAATTACAGAATTAGATGATACTTAATGGATAGAGGATGAAGAAGACTTACAACCTCTCTTCACAATTTCAGAAATTAGTGAAGATAGCCAGATTTTGAATACCTTAGAAAACTTTGAATCCTCTTCGGAATACAAACATGAAAAATTTCAAGAAGAATCCAACATTGATTTTTTATCATCAAGACAGATGTCTCTCTATTCCATGGATAAATTTGGCAGCTCTACAATTGAGATATTTCCAGGCAAAACTTTAAACATAAACAAGAACCTAGAGAAATCTCAACAAGCAGAGCTAGTCAAGATATTACAGAGACATTCTTATGCATATGCATGGGAGTACACTGATATGAAAGGGATAAGCCCCAAGACTTGCACTCATCACATCTACATAGAGGAAAATTGTAAACCAATTAGACAACCTCAAAGACGGATGAATCCAAATCTTAGGGAAATTGTTAAAGAAGAATTACAGAAATTGTTAAATGTCAACTTTATCTATCCCATTTCAGATAGTCAGTGGGCTTCTCCTTTGGTAATTGTGCCAAAGAAAAATGGTAAACGGAGGGTATGTATTGACTACCGAGAATTAAACAAATCTACTCTTAAATATCATTTTCCCCTACCTTTCATAGATCAGGTGTTAGATACATTAGCTGGAAAAAAGTACTTCTCATTTTTAGATGGGTTCAGTGGTTATAACCAAATTCAAGTAGCACTTGAAGATCAATACAAAACCACATTTACCTGTCCTTGGGGTACCTATGCTTACCGAGTATTGCCATTTGGATTATGCAATGCACCTGCAACATTCCAAAGGGCAGTATTAGGAATTTTTTCAGATCTAATACATGATTGTGTAGAGGTATACATGGATGATTTCACAGTTTATGGAAATACATTTGAAGAAGCTTTAGTAAACTTGGAAAAAGTTTTAAAGAGATGTCAGGAAGCAAATATTTCACTTAGTCATGAGAAATGTTTCATGATGTTTACTGAAGGTATTGTTTTGGGGCATCACATTTCAGGGGATGGGATTAGAGTTGATGAGTCAAAAGTTGAAGTCATCTCTAACTTATCTATTCCAAGTTGTCAAAAGGATGTTAGGAGTTTTCTAGGATTTACAGGATATTATCGGAGGTTTATAGAAAACTTCACCAAGATAGCATCTCCACTCTTCAAATTACTTACCAAAGACTGTGAATTCAAATGGAATTCTGATTGCCAGTTAGCCTTTGAGACCCTGAAAACAAAAATTTCTGAAGTACCTATTTTAAGGGGACCTAACTGGAAGTTACCTTTTCATATTTCAACAGATGCCTCAGATACAGCTCTAGGAGCAGTATTGGGACAAAAAGACCTGATTCCTTATGCCATCTACTATACAAGTAAAAATTTGACTCCTTCGGAGTTAAATTATACTGTAACTGAAAAAGAGTTTTTAGCTGTTGTTCATGCCATAAACAAATTCAGACACTATATAACAGGCTATGAAACTTTTGTTCACACAGATCACTCTGCAATTAGATATCTAATGAACAAATCAATTACTAATGGCAGAGTCATAATATGGTTATTGCTTTTACAAGAATTCAACATTACCATTCTAGATAGGCCTGGAAAACAAAACACAGTAGCTGATTTCCTATCTAGACTCCAAAACATCAAAGATAACACTCCAGTTGAAGATCAATTTCCTGATGAATATCTTTTTGCAATTTCTACTCAAACTCCTTGGTTTGCTGACATTGCTAATTATTTAGTTTCATGGAAATTTCCTTCAATAATGAATGCAAGAGACAAAAGAAAGATCATTTATGAAAGTGAAAAATATTCATGGGTTGCTAATGAGTTATACAAAACAGGTCCAGATTTTATCATTAGAAGATGTGTTCGGGAAGATGAGATGCCTGAGATCCTCAAGGCATGTCATGATGAACCTTGTGGTGGACACTTTGCTGATAAGAGGACAGCTTATAAGGTCCTTCATTTAGGATACTATTGGCCATCCCTTTTTAAAGATGCTAAAGAGTATGTCAAAAGGTGTGACAGTTGCCAAAGGGTAGGGAAACCTTCTCCTTTAGGTGAGATGCCATTACAACCTCAGGTACATATTGAACCTTTTGAAAAATGGGCTTTGGATTTTGTAGGACCTATTAGTCCTCCATCAAGAGAAAAGAGATATATATTAGTTTGCACTGATTATGTTACCAAATGGGTAGAGGCCAAGCCATTACTTTTTGCTACTGAAGCATCTGTAGTTAATTTTCTTTTTGAGGATATTTTTACTCATTTTGGTGTCCCAAGGGAAATTGTTACATATCAAGGAGCTCAATTCACATCAAGGCTAGTGGAACAAATGATGGAGAGGTACAAAATCAGACACAGAAAATCTACTCCCTATCATCCACAAGAAAATGGTCAAGTGGAATCTACTAATAAGGTCATTGAAGGGATCCTAACAAAGACTATTCATTTACATAGAAGAGATTGGGCAGATAGGCTTCCTGAAGCCTTGTGGGATTATAGAACTACATGGAGAAGCACAACAGGTCATACTCCTTACGAACTTGTTTATGGAAAGCAAGTTTTGTTTCCCATAGAGTTCCAGATTCAAACTTTCAAAATGGCAGTTCAGCTAGGACTTGATCTAACAGAGGCACAAAAGCACAAATTGGAGCAGATTAATGAATTGGATGAGATCAGACAAGATGCAGTTCAGAAAACAAGTATAGTCCAACAACAAAGGACTAGATGGAATGATAAGTACATCAAGGAAAAGAAGTTCAAAGAAGGTGACTGGGCTCTCTTGTTTGATTCAAAGTTCAAAGATTTTCAAGGTAAATTCCAAACACATTGGCTTAGGCCATATGAAATTATGAGAATTTTTGACAATGGAGCAATAAAAATCAGGACAATAGATGAAGAGAAGGTCACTTTTCTTGTAAATGGTCATAGATTGAAGTTGTATCATAAGCCACTTTCAAGAGAAGAATTTGTCAAGAGATTCCAGGAAAACAGTGATGTGAATTTAATGAAGAAGAATTCTTCTTCTTCATCAACTTAATTGAATTTTCTGAATTCAAATGCATGAAAAAAAATAAAAAAAATAAAAAAATAAAGTATAAACATGAAAACTAATCACTGATTAGCATGTTTATACAGAAAAGATAAAGTGAAAATCAGAATCCTTCTGACACTTTAGCTTTTCAAATTTGTTCTTTTTCTACAATTAGCTATCACAAAATCATAAGTATCACTCCATCATGTCTCCATTCATTCATATTTCATTCACTCCATTCATCCATACTTCATTCACTCCATTTCATGGTCCATTTCATTTCCATCTCAGAGTTCTAAATTTGATCTCTTTCTGCAAATTGAGTATTACAAATCACGAGTTGCAGGCCACTTTTTATGGTTCATTCCACTTCACAATTGTGATTCATTTCATTCCATTACATTTCACTTCACTCCTGAGCCATTCCACCATATTTCATGATCCATTTCATACAACATTCCATTCCATGTTTCAAAGTTCCTACAGGTACATTCTGCAGCCAGCTAGACATTCTGCAGCCAGATATCCTGAAGGCAATTATCCAGCAACACTTGTTCAGCAACAAATTGACCCTGCACACCTATGTCAACAAGAAAAATCAAAGGAATTATGAAGACTGAAGAATCAATGATTTTCAAAGGAGGACAAAGCATATCAAAACTACAAAAATTAAAGGAAAGGCAAAGGTAAAGTTGTAAAATTATTATGATGACAGAATATGAAAGTTATAGTATAGTTAAGTCATGTATGATTCAAAAAGTTGTTTTAATTATTCGTGTTGATCATGCCTATTAAACCTATCATAAAAAATTTGGACAAAATCCCCTCCACTCCGCCATATCAAATCATCATTTAAAACTTAACGGTTAAGTACTGAAGTGACCTAATCAATCACCACTAGGCCGAAGTATTCAGTGATGATTTTGAATTTCTCACGAAATATTTCCGCGGTATTTTCTCCCATGATGGCTCTCAAACTCATTAATTCATGTAAATCACCCTCACTACATTTCACTCATTCTATAACCTCTTCATATCATCCTTCCATAGCTAATTCCTACTGCATAAACAGAGAAAGCACCTTTGGGGTAAAAACAACTCTTTAACAGCCATTTTCACCGTGGATAGAAGAGCAGTAAATTGAAGGTTGAGAAGAGAAGCCATGGGTCTCATAGTAAGGTCCGAACCAGTCAGAACCAAATACTTGGAGGGTTACCCACAAATTAAAGAAATGCTACAGCAGGTTGGGTGGTTACAATTTTTGGAAAAATTCAATGGTTTTCATAAAGAGGTAACTAAACATTTGCACGGTCCTTCAATGGAGCAGAAGTCGAAATAGGAGATGTTAAATTCACTATTACAAAAGCTTTCATTGTAGAAGTAGCGGGAAAACCCAGGCAAGGAGAACGATGGTTCAAAAATAGGGAATTTCATAATGAGGCATGGAGGCAAATGCTTAAAACACCAGGTATGGATGTTTCCATTTTTAAGAAGGGCATTCCTAGCTTAGCACTGAAGAATAAATGGCGGAATATGTTGCTAATTTTGCAAAATTTTATAAATTTTGAGGGAAGGTTTGGTACCTTATATATTTATCATATTCGGCTAATGATGCATTTCTTAGATGAAGAAATCAATTTACCCTTTTTCCTACTTCATAGTCTGAAGAGAATGGCCTCTAATGTTCAAAAGAGGGTTCAATTCCTAGAAACCACTTTGTACCAACACGGCCTAGTTAAAATCCTGATTGAACATCATTTGAGAAAGGTGGGAGACAATTGGGATGAGTTTCTAGTGAGGAATCACTTTGAAGAACCCAAGGAATCTCCATCTGAAGGCAAACTTACAAGAAGAAGCAGGAGAAGGAAAATTTCCAAGGCTGTTGAAACTAAAACTGGTAAGTCCATACAAGAGGACAGTGAGGAGATAATTTCTGAGAAATTGACTGAAATTAAGAAACAAATTAAAAAGGAGAAGATGATAAAAAGGTATGCCAAGGAGAGAGGTGAAGGACCATCTCAACCAAGACGAAGCCACAGGCTTAGAGGTATATTGAAGAAAACAGGGGTTAGACAAACGAGAATTATAAACATTGAGGATGAAGAGACACCAACTGCTAGATCACCTGAGTACCAGTACGAGGAGGACCTTGATGAAGGAGCTCCGGAGATAGACCCAGCACAACAAAAAATTTATAATTATGTTGAGACATTAGAGAAGAGAGCCTCAGAAAGTAGAGACAGAACTCCTAGCCCACCAGAATCTGCAATTGATATGCTAAGAAGAGATAAATATGAGTTAGAAGTACTCAATAGGCATATCAAGAATGAGAATGAAATTTTAAGGGAGTAGGTTAAGCTGAAAAGTGATATGAATACAACTCTCTCTCTACAAATGGAAAAATTGTACAAGGCTAGTGAGAAATTGAAGAAGAAAAAAAAAAGTTGAGCAGGGCACTTATAAATTTGAGATTCAAGTTGGTCATAAAGAAGCCTAGGAGGCCATTGACTATCAGGCAAAGCAGAAGAAGGAGCCTAGATGTCCTAGTAGAAGTCTCAGAATATATGAGTTGATTGCATGAGGACATGCAAAAACTTTGCAGTGGGGGTATGTTGAGCCCCAAAGATGTCCTTTCCCTTCACCAAATTTCACTTCATTTTCTTTGTCCCTTATCAATTACAGGCTTAAATGGTTAATAGGATTGATTAAAGTCACTTTAGGAATGTATACAATGACTGACTTGCTATATTTTCATGGTTTTGTTGTTGTAGTAATTTTTGACTAGACTCAGCTACATAATGCAGCCATTCTGTAGCCAGTCGCCTATTCCGCAGCTATCTTCATGTTCTCACAGGTTACAGGTGTCACTTCAAGGAAAAATGCATATGGTTGAATTCCACAACACTCCCACATCATTTATTGCTCTCTACGAAGTCTGAGAAAGAAGCTACAGGTGGTTATGCACGTGGAAGAGATCAAAGCCAAGAAGCAAATTCCTACCAGGACAGGGACTCTACAGATGTCTCCAGCAAAGTACGAGGCTTCCATAAGAGTTCTAATTTGATTTTGATTGAAAAAGACACTTGTTCCTGTTTCTTCTCAAGGGTAGTTATGTATTTCTTTTATAAGAATGACTTGGAAGACTGAGAGACAGCTAGCTAGATTGATGTTTTGTTGCTAGATCTCAAAAGACCGTAATACTCTGTTTTTGAAATACTTTTCCTTTAATGAAAGAAGTACCGCTTTATTGCAAGATCTGAGGCAATCTTGAGGAGATTTGTATGCTAATCCGGTGGTAGAGGGCCCCTACTACCCGAGAAGCTCTGTGCACATTGTTTAGATAAGTAACTTTAGCCTTGTTGCATTCCTAGCTTAAGCAATTTTCTGAACTTTGTGTTTTATACTCACTTGCATTGGATGCTACAGCTAGTCTTATTCTTACGAATTGTTCCAAAATATCACTAACATTGAATGAGATATAACTGTAGTATTTTAGGAATTAGTTTCATTTTTCTGAACTTTACGTTTTTGTGCTCAATTACATCAATTGTTACAGCTAGTCTTGTTCTTACGAATTATTCCAAAATATCACTAACACTGAATGAGACTTAGCTGTGGTGTTTTAGAGCTTAGTTGCATTTTTTGAACTTTATGTTTTTATGCTCATTTACATCACATGTTATAGCCAGTCTTGTTCTATGAATTGTTCCAAAATACCACTAACACCGAATGAGACAGAGCTGTAGTATTTCAGTGATTAGTTGCATTTTAGTTTAGTTGTAAAACTCCGGAGGTTAATGGCATTCTAGTTCAATTCTGTTCACTGTATTTCAAGTTTGAATGATTTCATTCTAGTTCAGTTTTATCCATTGTATTTTTAGTTTTATTAGTCAGTTGTATTCTAGTTGTTAAGTTAGAATTGATGGCCTTCATTATTTACAAAACCACTCTTGTTCTTAATTTCTACTAATACATCATCATCATAGGAACAAGAATTGGTAATGTCATTTTGAAGTCTTGACTGTTCTGCAACTTCTCATAATTTCACAAACTGCCTCTTTTCCAAAGCTATTCCAAAATATTTCTAATTCTTGAATGAGGTTTAACAGTGATATTTTGAGTTGTAGAATGGATTAATTTCGGTGTCATAGGTTAATTTAGAGTAGAATTCTTCACTAGGTTGCAGACTATCTTTTTCCAAATGTGTTCCAACAAATTTCTAGCCATGGATGAGATTTTCTCTGTGATATTGTAGATTGTTGTTTACTTAGAAGAACCTCATTTCATTAAACTTATCCTTTTCAAATTATTCCAACATATTTCTAATGAATGAATTGGACTGAGTTCATGTTATGAGTTATTGAGTTCATGCTATGAGTTATTTTTCTTGTTAAAGTATTGCATTTTCTGTTCTCAAGTGCCATACATAGTTTAGAATAGGTTTTTCTCTGTTTTAGTGTGACCAACAACTTCTCTTTACCAACACTTAGTTCTTTTCCTCTTAGAATAAAAACACAAAATCAAAAACATTGGAAAAAACACTAAACACAACGTAGTGAGAAACATATACCTAGGCACATATAGTGCACTTCACTTCAACAGTTTACTAGCCCTGGTTGACAATTTATGACATCAATTTAGGAACACTCAAGTTGAGCAGACACCG
>JAXQQM020063949.1:0-58877 GCA_034641835.2 Pinus albicaulis | reverse complement strand
TATTGATTTACTTATTTTCACTTTAAGGACATTTCATTTCAAAAACATAAAAATGTATAAGTTCCCTTTTCTATAATTTTATTTTCTATTCATGCACAAGAGTGTTAGAGAATAAGTATTTTTAGAGGCTAACAAATAAATTAGTTAAGATTTATTCATAAGATAGAGAAAATTTGTTGCAGGTTTTACAGAGTAGAAAGCATGTTGCTTTTTAGAACTTAGTTCTAATTTAAATTTATCAATTTCGTTAGGAACATAAGAATAAAAAAATCCTTAAAAGTAATCTCTACAAATCCAATCATCGCAACAATAAACTAAATGAAAAAAAGAGTCTTCTAGCACATATAGTGCACTTGTACTTCACAAGTTTACCATCTCTTGTCGATAATTTAATCAATTTAAGAACATTAAATTGACCAAACATTTTGGGGCCGTTGCCGAGGAAGTGTAAATAAGAGCCTCTTTCTTTCATTAAAAAAAAAACTTCAATCAGCGATCACCCCCACTATATCATGTGGTGCAGTAAGAGCCACACATCCACATCATGAATTCCTAGTTTTTCAGGTACAACAAGAGGTGACAAAGGAGGTAGAAGAAATGCCTGAAGATGATGATAATAAGGAAGATCATATTGATTTTCCCATTCAAGAAACCGATATCAATGTTTAGATGAAGAACATCCCTCCATCCGTACTTCCTAACTTCAAAGGTATGAGATCAGAAGACCCGGAAACTTTTCTTTTTGAATTTGAAATCATTTGTAGATCTTATGGATACTCATTACACGTTCAAAAATTTAATTTGTTTCCGGAAAAATTGAAGGATAAAGCTCTTCAACGGTTCATTACTTTAGGAAAAAAATTCTATAAGGACATGGGATGATATCAAAATAGTATTTTTTGAAAAATATAGAGATCATTTCATACAACATGACCTGAGAAATAAAGTCTTTAAGATGAACCAAAAAGATGATGAAAGCCTAGAATACTTAGTGGAGATATTTACTTATCATGTAAAAAGATAGAAATTGCATGATTTAGGATTAGACACATTAAAAACTCTCCTATTAAAAGCTATAAGGGATGAATAGATTGATCTTCTTAATCTGGTGGGAAAAGGAGATGTCTATCAATTGTCATTTCAAGATATTTGTGAACTATGCAAGAATATATCAAGAGGAAAAGAAAAGTATGTAAGATCCCCTCAAGATCCATTTATGGAAAGAGTAAGTAATTCGACATCATGATTGGTCAAACTGAACTGAACAATTTGCTAAACATTCTTGGTAATTTAAATGAACAAATTGACACGCTAAGAATGAAAAACAAGCAAAAAGTTGAAAATATTGCTTTATTTTTCCCTAAATGTATGAAGAAACTTTCTTTGCATGAATGTCCACTTGATAAAATTAAAATTTGTAAAATTTGTGCATAATCACATACTACTGAAGATTACCCATCATTACCAGGGTTGAAGGTAGTTTACCAGAAGAATAATGGAGTGAATCAAGAAAAAGATCAACTCTGTTATGTAGCGCGAAGAGGACTATGGAAGCCTCATCAACCCAATATGATGCAATATCCTTTGCAGAGTTTCATGGATATGCATAAAAATCTCAAGGCAATTGGAAAACACCCTTGCCTTGGCAACCTTGGCCATCTTAATCCCAACATCAAAACCAATATTGGCAACAAAGTTGGTAAAGGCACTACAAAGGAAATCCACCATATCCTCAAACTTTTCGTCACTATTCTCAATACCATCAACAATGTGTTGAAGCCTCGAAAATTTCTGCTACAACATTGGGGGATAACCACCCGGTTCGGACCTTAATACAACTCCTTTTTCGTTTATGATAGTGGCTCCGACTGGTTTAACTAGGTCCAGTTACCTTTTCCCTATCGCTATTGGTTTACGATGTATCGTTAACTACCAATAGACAGGGATATGAGATCAATTCTTCTTGCTGATCAGGCAAGAGAATGACCCTTAAGCTGATTTGGGTTCAGCCAAACCACAACTAAGATTTTGCCTCTTCGAGAAAAGAACTTAAAAGACTGTAGAAATTAACTCTAAATGCAAACTTATTCTACAATGCAAGCAAAAGAAACTAATCTAAATCCTATCTCAATTAAGTAGATATAAATCTATCCCAACTAAGAGCAAGATAATTACGTAATGAGGATTAAAATATGTCTGGCTTTTAATTAATGTCAAACCAACGAAGAAATTCAATTTAGCTCACATTTGTGAGTACCAAAACATATTCTATTGAGACCATTTGACTGAAATAATAAATCAACAACACTCCGGAAGAAATTCACAAATATGATATTGATTATCAAATCAATCAAGTCAATAATTAAACAATAATATGTGGAAGAAATTCACAACATATTATTATTTAAAAAAATCAGTTTTGTAAGACAGATTTTTGAGCAAATCGTTACTCAGAAATCAGAGTTAAATCCATAAGAACAGAGATACATAACAATTTGAGACAAATTATCCATATCAACAGAAATGCATAAACATGAATAAAATGAAACAACATTTTTATTAACATAAAAATGAAATTGGTATTTGATACAGAAATGCCAAAAATACCAGTTAATTGAATCTACTTCTCTAATCCTAGTCTCTAACAATACTTTACATTACTTGAATTTCTGCTTTCAAGACTAGAGCTGCAGAAATGCAAACTCTGCCCATCATGCATAATTCAAGACATAAAGAAAAACCCTCAATAATGTTCAGATCTGAAAATTTTCTCTCCTCCCCATCTACAACTCTAAATTCCTATAACAGAAATGCTTTTAGAAGTCTGGAATTGCAGAGGAGAGCCGCCCCTTTTTTACATTTTTCCATCTGCAATTTATAATCCTCCCAAAAGTATTTTTAGAAGAGAGTTTGTTGAAGAAAAAATCTGCCCAATCCAACTATAATTGCTCAAAAATTCCAATATTTAATTGTTGGAGTCTTCTCATTGATTGAAATCTTTTTCCTCAATATCCCTTCTATTGTTTTTTCCTGCAAAAAGAAATTAAAATGAATTAAGATGCAACAATAAAATCCAAATATTATTTCTAACATTAAAACAAATCCAATCAAATTCTATTTAAATAAATAAAAAGGAAATTTGAGCTTCTTATTGATACTCATAATGATCTTAATTAACCAAGGATAATATTGATGCATGAATCTGTAATTAGAAGAGGCTGGGCAAATGAAAATGAAGAAAACAAAACTCAGAAAATTGATTTTATTTTTAGAAATTCGGAGCTTGATCTTCTGCCTGATTTTTGACCCAATAAATCATCAAATCTGTTACTGAAACTTCCTCAGAAATGTTCTCCTTGATTTTATCTTTCCAATGAGCCGTCCTAGGCCTCATTTGGTCAAGTATAACTCAATCTATGAGCTTCCAAAGTTGATGAGTCAAATCTGGCATAAATCTGGAAATTTTGTTTGTTGGGCTAAAAATCAGAATCTTTAATTAGAAATTTAGTCCTAAATTAGATTCTAATTATCTAATAATTAATTCTAAATTAATTATTAACTAACTAACAATTAATTCAGTTACAAAATTAAATTAATATACAAATGATTTGAAAACGTTAATTTAAATATGATTAATATTATAGTTCAAATTATATTAAAATTATAATAAATATTATAATTATTATAATATAAAAAATATAAAAATTAATTTACAAACCATTGGATTCAATCCAAACCTAAAACCCATAAAACAAACCATTGAAATCAATCTAAACCCATTAATTCATCCACGTGAGATTATGGAGGGATATGGTGAGTGGAGTGTGAGGTGAGGGTGAGTGAGGTGGAGATACGGGAGGCATAAGGGATGAAACAAAAAAAGAAAAAAAAAAACAAACTTTATATTAAAAAATTTTAACACATCGCATATCGCAAGAACCTTGGATGGGGGTTTTTAAATGTGTATGTTCTAAAAATTGCGATGGATCCAAAATTGTGATATTGCGATATGCGATGGATCCGAAATTGCAAAATTGTGATCTTGCGATATTGCGATCTGCGACGAATCTGAAATTTGCGATCTGCGATCTGCGACGAATCTGAAATTTGCGATCTGCGATCTGCGACGGATCTGAGATTTTTTTTTTTTTTTTTTTTTTAATTTTAATTTTAAGTTTTTCTAAATTAAAGCTACTCTGAAAATAAATAAAAAGAATAAAAATAGCATTTTTAACCCAGACTTAGATAAATGATGGGACTTCAAAGGAGTATCACTTTTAAACCAGTTGACCAAATGAGGCGAAACAAGCATCAATGGGAGGCTTATAAAAAATTAATTCTAACAAAGCAATCAAAACAAGAATTCAAAGAAAAATGAAAAATTAACAATCGCGTAGGATAATCAAATAAAATAAAAATATGAAAAGACGTTTAGTCAAAAATTTATAGAAAGGGTCCCCATTATTTGAAGTGAAAAAGTCAAAAATTGGGGGGTTGTGTTTTACCACAACAATGGCGACACACGGGAGAAGAACCAGTTATCTCTGTTTGATATGAATGAGATTTTCCTAAAATTCAAGTAAAAATAATTAAAGAAAAGAGAATTATACTTAAAATGCTTGACTAGGTTCATTAGTCTAAATAAAAGAAAGAATCATCTAACTGTAATTTTTCTTAAAATTCCTCATAAATTAAAATATTTCAAAACTCTATATCAGTCCTTAATTAGTTGTAGAGATAAAGCAGTGGTCACTTTACAGCTTAGCTTTTAAAATATACTCATTTGTCACAGGTAGAGCCACTGTTGCCAGCAAACATCTATAGTCTCGACAGAGTTACCTTTTAACCACCAATGATTCAGAATCCCATCTCTTTAAGAATTATTGACCTAGAGATAAATCCATTTATATTATTTTTATTTATTTATTTATTTATTTATTTTTTTAATATTATAAATCTTAAAAGTCATTGTCCTCGTTTGGTAGCCAGATAGTTAACAATGTCATTCACTGGTTATAATTGGACTGAACAAGCTGGCTCGTGATGAGACCCCTTGTCTTATAATTGTTTGCAATCATAAGCCATTACCCTAGTTTGTTTGGCTGTGTTGGTAATGTCAGCCTATTTTTCCCCTATGATCATGGTAAGCAGGCTCATGATGAGACCTCTTATCTTTTAAGTTTAAATATATCTCTGGATTATACTCTAGAAAAATAAGACTCTTTGGGACAGGGAGAATCATTGACTCCTTAAGAGTTAAGAATGACAATTTTAGAGTTAAAAGGTGCTTTGCTGTAAAGTGTCTTTACTTGGTTAAAAATAATTTTTCTTGACTGATAATAGAACTTTGAAAGATCTTAATAAAATATTGAAATCTCAAAATGATTACAATTTTGATGAAAAAGAAATTTCTCCAGATTTTATGATACTTTGTCAATTTCTCTAAATTGGTAATCTCTTCCTTAAATATGTCTACCTTTATAATAAGAAAATCAAACTTTTAGTAAGATATTTAAGAAAAACCTAATAGATGACTATTAACAATTTTTCTCCATGTATGCTGACCATAGTTAGGTAACAAGAAGACCTTCCATATAAATCATGGCAAAGTCACCAAAATCAAAACTGAGAATCAAAGGAAAAGAATTCTTATTCTAAAATAAGAAAGAAACTAATGAACAAAAATAAAAATGAAGAAATTTTAAAAATGGAAAGGAAAATCCAAGTTTCGCAAGATAAACTCAAACAAGAATGTTTATACCAATGTCTCAATAATATGAAGAAAGAAATAATCGTGTAATCAATCCTTCTTATGTAGAGATTTAGAAAAATCATACCTTGCAGGGTTGTAGTGTTTTAGGCTTTTTAGATAGCAATGACGATAAAATTCATCCACAATGAGTACTTTTTGTCTGATATCAATCTTTTTGTTTCCAAGCATCATCTTAATTATTTTCTAATAAAAAGGAATGCTTAAAGAAACAGATTAAAGGTTCAGAAACTTCCTAGCGTAGCTGTTTCAATGAGGATTATCGCTGCTTCTTGAAATTAAGCCAGGAGAAGAGTATAGGATTTTGAAAGTATGATCTCGCAGAGGATTGAAAGCTTCAAATGGAGAACTGCAAAACAGATTTATATATCAGAAAAACAAAACTGAAATTTAAAGTAACGAAATAGAAATTAATGAAAGTGGGTACATGAATCTTACCATTGGATAATTGCTTTTGATCTTACCTGAAAGGTATCAGTTTCTCCAAACTAGCTGACTTCTTATTTTAATTAACATTAAAAACTTGAAGAAGTCAAACTAACCAAAATCCTATAACCCAAAATCATTATTTATTTTATCTAAACTAAAGCAAGCACTAAAATGTAAAAATAGAATTCTTAGCGCTCAAGGGAATTGAAATTAAAAGAAATGCATCAAAATGAGAATGCGAATTTGCAGTAACGAATGTTTCTCAAAATATTATAAGTTTCATATAAACTCCATGATTTTATAAATTGTCTAGAATCAAGACCAAATCCAAAATAATAAAATTTAAATATGAAAATAGAGATGTCTTGAATTCCATATTTAATTATGGAATTATATATTTAAAACTGAAATATATGAGAAATCGAAATGATTTGAATATGCCGCAAATTTATCATCTGCTGCTTTCTTACCATAGTGGTTACCCAAGCTCGCTTTTAAAATAACACATCGCCGTATTGGATGATTTGTATCACATGTTTCTTCACCATGCTTCGAGTTTAATTTGCAAGACTTCACCTTTGTTGCTATGTCATATATCGATTAAATGTTAATGGCTCAGAGGCATGCATTGGAAGCTATCACATCAGAGATTGCAAATGCAAAAATGCCGACATAAAAACATATAATGAGAAGATGTGCGATAAGATTGAGCGATCGCATTATTGAAGAAATATTATATTGGGGATCGGGGAATATTGACATTGTGCTTCCCTTATTGCACATCGCACATCGCAGATTCTGAATTGTGATGTGAGCATAAAAAATGCGATGAAGCGATTGTGATATCAGCAATTTCTAATTGGCGATGCTAATCGGTGATTGGTGAATGTTTTGGTACCCGATGTAATACAATATGATTCTTGCGATGCCGATATGCGATGAATGAGTGGACCCGATAACTTTATGATTAAAATTTAATAACATATCGGATCTGAGACATCGACCCTTTTAAAGTTACGCTCCTACCATTATTTGCGATTGAATGGACGCGATATTTTATAAACTTGATTTGAATTTCATATCAGGTCCGAAATTATGTGGTTGTCACAATATTGGTAAAGGCAATTCACGATAATAGAAGTATACTTCAACTGCAAACCTCTGATATGCGAAATGCGAAATGCGATATCGCATATGAGTAAGGTAATACATCGGAGATCTTTTATGAACAATTTGTTATCAAAAATGCTAAGGCGTACTTCCAATGAAATCTTTCGCTACAAATGGTTGTGATATAATATGAAATGATTGATGAAGATGAATGGGATGGTAGTATTGCGAATATTTTCACTGAAGTATCAAGAATATGAAAATCAAATTGAAATGATCAATGAAAGCAAAATTAAAAAAATTGTTCAAATTCTAATGAATCACAAAATAAAATTTCCCTGAACCTGTTGCAATTTTGAAATGGGTTTGCTGCTTACTTCCAGTTTTGAAAACAAATGAAATCCTGCAAATAAAACAAAACAAAAATAAAAAATAAACTAAGGAAAAGAGAAACTAATAATAGATGAGAAAGAACATGTGAATGCGTACCTGGAAGGAAATTGTCTGTAGATTTTACCTCATGAATCTTCAAATTCTTCCTTCGATTTATCAAAATTCTGACTTTGTTCAAAATCATCTCATTATTTATTCTAAATTTGAGTGAGCAATCAGCCTAAAATAAGATATGTTTATTCATGTTCAGGAAATATAAAATTTACCAGAAATAAATATGAAACTATGCTTCCTTTTTGAATTGCAACAACAATTTATTATCTCTGCTCATTCCGAATTAACTTGAGAAAAATATGTATTGTTATAGTGACTGTTCAATAATGCCTTTAGTAAATAAACATGATGCGTATTACAACATCACATAATAAATTAAAGGTCCGAATGGGATTAAAGCCACTAATTGTGGAAAAATGTCAAAACAGATTTGAATGTGTGCACACAGCAAAATGGGCATTCTTAAGGTCAGCTTAGCGAATTTTGAGGAAAATAATATGAACTTCATATGATTACCACGAAAGGTTAGATTGAATAATAATGATTGAGTCAGAATTAAGCTTATCATAGACAGTTATACATTTCATGAGATAATGAGATCATGAAGCTTTTATATCCTCAAAACCTTTATCATATAAATTTCAAAAGAAAATCTTAGAAGAAAATCCCGAAATTAAGAAAAGTGGCTTTGAGGTGATTGATGCCAAGTGCAACCTTAATTGAATTTAATCAAGACATTATTCAAAATAGACAGAGTAGAGGTATTGTTGTAAGAAATTTAAAAAAGGAAAGCAAGAATTAAAATTTTTTGATTGGTAGAAAATGTTTTTGCTGAACATGTATGAAAATGGATGATTGCTTTGTTTTATTTTTAATCTGTAGAACTATTAAAAATAAATTAACTATATAAAACAAACAAACTAAATTAATTCTACTCATATTCTAACCATATACATGAAAAATGACTAGGTATAGTCATATTTCCAGTGTAACCATTTTCTCATTTTAATCCCTGCATGTATGTACAATTCAAATGTTAGTAATAAAAATACAAATATAATTGAACTAAGAAAATTAAACCTGAAATCAGAATGTACAACTATTGTTAGAAGCTTATCTAAAATCTCCTTCTCATGAAATTTTCTTTCCAATTGAATACCAATTGGATCATAGAAATCTGGATGTATTTCTATTAAGGATTGGGAAATGTTCACAGGAAGAGATGATAGGCCAGATTGTGGATATGAGCTTTTAAATTTAAAGGCCTGGAAGAAACTGTTAGTGTTATGTGTTAATGTTAAGTTATTGACAATCTTCCATGAAGGAAAATTTTTCAAATATTTTTCAAATGAATTAATGAAAAATAGATAGAGATCTTTTAAATGAAATGGAAAATTATTAATTAAATTGGATTGCTGGCAGATTTCTAAAAATACATTATCTTGTTGATATTGTCTTTGAGAAGATAGAAGCTTTTGATAAAACATTAGCATTGATTGAAATTTAAATTGAAATAGCTTTTGATGCTTTTGATTATAATATAAAACTTCAATTTTCCAACAAGGCAATGTATCAATTGAATGTTTGATAATAAAGTGCTCAATATGCCAGCGTAATGTATCAAAAATTTGAAAAATAAAATCTAAAAATAAATCTGATTTAATACAAAATAAGTGAGGAAACAAAAATAAAATGAAATCACTATTGTTACAACTAATGTTACAACACAATTGGGATTCTTTTGAAATAATTTCTTTTTCACAAGGATTGGCCAGAATTATGGAATTTGAGTAATTTCGAATTCCAACATGTGAATTAGAAAGAGATTTATGATTATGAACAGGAATGAAAGCTTGATCATGATATGAATCATAAATTGGAATATTTTCTTGAATAGTGAAATCATGAAGATGATTATCTGCCTTAGAATGAAGATTGGTTGGAATAATTTCTAAATTAAAATGTCTCTCATTCTCAGATGTTATTTGAAGTTTCTGATGATGATTTTCTCGAGAAAAATCAACATCTTCAATGTCAGAGTAATTATCATAAATGACTTCACAAGATTCTCTAGAATTCCCTTCAATTTCATCTAGTATATCAAAACAAGAAGGAACAAGAATTTCATGTTCGTTAATGGCAAAAGAATTATCATTAATTGCTTCTCTATCTTGATAAAAATTTAATGGTAATTCATTTAAATCAGCCTCTGTATTTTCTGAAATATCATTAACACCAAGAGGGGAAAAATTACCATCATTAAAAATATCAGGATAAAGGGAAAAATGTGAATCTGAAATAATGCATTTAAAAATGTCCCTGTTTGAGAACTCTTGTGCATTATGATCATTGTAAATTTCAGATTCCAGTTCATTCCTTTGCGTGTGCATGATTTTTTGAAGAAAATTTCTTTGCTGCTCTGATTTCAGCATTTTCTCATCATGAACAGATTTAGAAATTTGTACAGCAGTTTGCATGCTATTACTTACTTTGATTGTTGCTTGCACTTGCTGATTTGCAATCTGATTTTCTGAATTTAATGCAGAGAAACTTTCAGATTCCAATGCAGGTCTTTCTCCAAAATTGTTGTTGTTGTCTTCTTGCATTTGATTAGAAATATTTTCCAAGCTTTGTGAAACCTCTTCATCACAATTTATTTGCACACCCAAATTGGAATTCTCATTTATGTTAGAAGGGAGCGAAACAAAACTTGAACTAATTTCATATGGATCGAGAATAGGAGGAAGAGAATAATTATGTTCAAACCAATCTAGTGATTCTTCTTTCATAGTTTCATCTTTCAAATTAAATTTTAAACAATTCAAATGAAATTGAATATTAAAATCTCTAATAGACTCATTTTCATTTCGAAGATATTCAATTTCATCACATACCTGATCATAATCATAGTGGTCAAATTTACAAACCAAAATTGTAACAAATTGATCCAAGTTGTGAATTGAGGCAACCGAAAGAGTTCTACACCAGTTTCTGGCTTTTGCCGCAAATGTGAGAGTAAAAATTCTGCATAAAATGCCTTCATCAATTCCTTGAAAATCATAATTTGAAACATTTTGAATAAATTGAAGGACATGATTAAAAGCAGAAGAATTTCTCTCACCATTAAACTTTACCTGAGACAAGAGTCTTACTACTTTGAGTGGAGTATTGGAAGATGCACGTCCATGGATACAACTCCAAATTGGAAGTTTTAAAGGAGCCATCGTGATTAAATAAAATGTTAAAATTGAAAAGACTCCAACAGACAAGAAGTTTCAGCCCTCCTTCTAGCGCCAAAAATTTTGAAGCCTTGAAAATCACTGCTACAACATTGGGAGATAACCACCTGGTCCGGACCTTAATACAACTCCTTTTCCGTTTATGATAGTGGCTCCGACTGGTTTAACTAGGTCCAGTTACCTTTTCCCTATCGCTATTGGTTTACGATGTATCGTTAACTACCAATAGACAGGGATATTAGATCAATTCTTCTTGTTGATCAGGTAAGAGAATGACCCTTAAGCTAATTTGGGTTCAGCCAAACCACAACTAAGATTTTTCCTCTTCGAGAAAAGGACTTAAAAGAATGTAGAAATTAACTCTAAATGCAAACTTATTCTACAATGTAAGCAAAAGAAACTAATCTAAATCCTATCTCAATTAGGTAGATATAAATCTATCCCAACTAAGAGCAAGATAATTACGTAATGAGGATTAAAATATGTCTGGCTTTTAATTAATGTCAAACCAACGAAGAAATTCAATTTAGCTCACATTTGTGAGTACCAAAACATATTCTATTGAGACCATTTCACTGAAATAATAAATCAACAACACTCCAGAAGAAATTCACAAAAATGATATTGATTATCAAATCAATCAAGCCAATAATTAAACAATAATATGTGGAAGAAATTCACAACATATTATTATTTAAAAAATCAGTTTTGTAAGACAGATTTCTGAGCAAATCGTTACTCAGAAATCAGAGTTAAATCCATAAGAACAGAGATACATAACAATTTGAGACAAATTATCCATATCAACAGAAATGCATAAAAATGAATAAAATGAAACAACAATTTTATTAACATAAAAATGAAACTGGTATTTGATACAGAAATGCCAAAAATACCAGTTAATTGAATCTGCTTCTCTAATCCTGGTCTCTAACAGTACTTTACATTACTTGAATTTCTGCTTTCAAGACTAGAGCTGCAGAAATGCAAACTCTGCCCATCATGCATAATTCAAGACATAAAGAAAAACCCTCAATAATGTTCAGATCTGAAATTTTTTTCTCCTCCCCATCTACAAATCTAAACCCCTATTACATAAATGCTTTTAGAAGTCTGGAATTGCAGAGGAGAGCAGCCCTTTTTACATTTTTCAATCTGCAATTTATAATCCTCCCAAAAGTATTTTTAGAAGAGAGTTTGTTGAAGAAAAATCTGCCCAATCCAACTTTAATTGCTCAAAAATTCCAATCTTTAATTGTTGGAGTCTTCTCATTGATTGAAATCTTTTTCCTCAATATCCCTTCTATTGTTTTTTTCCTGCAAAAAGAAATTAAAATGAATTAAGATGCAACAATAAAATCCAAATATTATTTCTAACATTTAAAACAAATCCAATCAAATTATATTTAAATAAATAAAAAGGAAATTTGAGCTTCTTATTGATACTCATAACGATCTTAATTAACCAAGGATAATATTGATGCATGAATCTGCAATTAGAAGAGGTTGGGCAAATGAAAATGAAGAAAACAAAACTCAGAAAATTGATTTTATTTTTAGAAATTCGAAGCTTGATCTTCTGCCTGATTTTTGACCCAATAAATCATCAAATCTATTACTAAAACCTCCTCATAAATGTTCTCCTTGATTTTATCTTTCCAATGAGCCGTCCTGGGCCTCATTTGGTCAAGTATAACTCAATTTATGAGCTTCCAAAGTTGATGAGTCAAATCTGGCATAAATCTGGAAATTCTGTTTGCTGGGCTAAAAATCAGAATTTTTAATTAGAAATTTAATCCTAAATTAGATTCTAATTATCTAATAATTAATTCTAAATTAATTATTAACTAACTAACAATTAATTCAATTACAAAATTAAATTAATATACAAATTATTTGAAAAAGTTAATTTAAATGCGATTAATATTATAGTTCAAATTATATTAAAATTATAATAAACATTATAATTATAATATAATTATTATAATATAAAAATATAAAAATTAATTTACAAACCATTGGAATCAATCCAAACCTAAAACCCATAAAACAAACCATTGAAATCAATCTAAACCCATTAATTCATTCACGTGAGATTATGGAGGGATATGGTGAGTGGAGTGTGAGGTGAGGGTGAGTGAGGTGGAGATACGAGAGGCATAAGGGATGAAACAAAAAAAGAAAAAAAAAAACAAACTTTATATTAAAAAAATTTAACACATCGCATATCGCAAGAACCTTGGATGGGGTTTTTTAAATGTGTATGTTCTAAAAATTGCGATGGATCCAAAATTGTGATATTGCGATATGCGATGGATCCGAAATTGCAAAATTGCGATATTGCGATATTGCGATATTGCGATCTGCGACGAATCTGAAATTTGCGATCTGCGATCTGCGACGGATTCTGAAATTTGCGATCTGCGATCTGTGACGGATCCTGAAATTTGTGATCTGCGACGAATCTAAAATTTGCGATCTGCGATCTGCGACGGATTCTGAAATTTGCGATCTGTGATCTGCGACGGATTCTGAAATTTGCGATTTGCGATCTGCGATCTGCGACGGATCCGAGAAATTTTTTTATTTTTATTTTTTTTGAATTTTTGAATTTTTTATTTTTTAATAATATATATTTTTTAATATTAAGTTTTTCTAAACTACAGCTACTCTGAAAATAAATAAAAAGAATAAAAATAGCATTTTTAACCCAGACTTAGATAAATGATGGGACTTCAAAGGAGTACCATTTTTAAACCAGTTGACTAAATGAGGTAAAACAAGCGTCAATGAGAAGCTTATAAAAAATCAATTTTAACAAAGCAATCGAAACAAGAATCCAAAGAAAATGAAAAACTAACAATCGTGTAGGATAATTAAATAAATAAAAATCCTAAAAGACGTTTAGCCAAAAATTTATAGAAAGGGTCCCCATTATTTGAAGTGAACAAGTCAAAAAATGGGGGGGGGGTTGTGTTTTACCACACCAGACACCCGTAATAATACCGATACCAATTATAAATCTTGGTGTGTTTGTGTGATACTATGCACCAGGGCGGTTTTGTGTCTATACACACCGATGTATTTGTACGACCTATAAGCACCACACGAATACCAATACCAATTATAAATCTCGGTGCATTTGTGTGATAATGTGCACCGGGGCGTTTATGTGTCTATACACACCAGTGCATTTGTACGACATATGGGCACCGCAAAAATACCGATACCAATTAAAAATCTTAGTGCATTTGTGTGATACTACGCACCGGTGCGTTTCTATAAGTCTACGCACCAACGCGTTGATACGACCTATGGGCACTGCTCAAATCCCAAGACCAATTAGAATGGCCCCATGCATTGTATCACCAACATTATGCCCGGTGTTGTTTTATACCTTAACGGCCTAGTGCATTCTCCTTCGACTGCCCCAAGGCTTCGGCTACAAGTACACACTGGTGTGTTGAATCCTTATTAGTGCACTAATGAAAAAAACATCCGTAATTACCTCTGGCCGCCCATTTTTTTTTATTTATGTTGAATTTCTGTTAAAAGCTCTGCCAAAACCTCCGTAACCATCAACGGATGTTGTGACATATGTTTTTTTTATAATTTTGGCGAATTTTATAACACTAAAAACCTCCTTTATAACCTCCGCTAGAGGGTCTTTTCCTTGCAGTGTTGTGACTTCACAATCATGGATTTTCATTTTTTATTTATACAGTTTGTATTACTATATACATAGGCATATGACATCTAACCCATGGGACCACTTGTAGAGTCGGATCCTAATACCTATCAGCCCTTGCATGATTTTTTAAAGAACAATTTTTTTTAATCGTTGTACACTATTTAAAATAGCGCACCAGTGCGCGATAATAGTATATCATATCGGACGCATATTGACAAAAAACATTTTTTGATAAAAACATTTTTTTATCAATTTATGTTTATGTTAATCAGTGCTTCGGTATAAATATAATGCAATGGGTCTCCTTGTTGACAAATAGCACCATATGGTGTTTCTACTGTATTGGTGGTGCGTTTATAAGAACCTACCACACTACGTTCGTGCGTAAGTTGTGAAAGTCACACTGTTTTCTAGATTTTGTTTTTACCTGAAAAAAGTATTTGACTTATTTATAAAATATATTAATGACTGGTATAGGTTTTATATTGATAAATAAATGGCTGACAGGAATCCAAGTAACAAAAATACTGATAACACATCCAGAAAAGCAAGAAAAGGAAAGTTCTTTGTAAATTATTTACAAAAATTATTATTTTTTAACTATATGTAAGTTTAAATAATATGTATTTTTTAGTGTGTATCATGCAGAGCCACAAAATGACGAAGCTTGATAAGATTATTTATGATCTAAGACCAGAAGAGTGCAAAATCTTGATGTAAAAATTGCAGAAGGATGAATCAGGTTAATGAAAAAATACTATCAATCAAATATGAGTTTTTTTTTTAATTTTCATTAATAATATACTTAAAAATATTAGATAACATGTTTCAAACAACATACTAATTCATATATTTTTAATGTTCTACAGGGACCAACATCGAAGAAAATGAATTTTGTTCTAAGAAAAGAAAAATAATAGAACATGAAAATGAAAATAAATTTCTCCTTAGCTCATTTGGAGTGGTGCTAGAGGTTAACGAAAGGGGGGGAACTTTTACAAAACTTTGAGGGGTCTAGTGGAATGAATGTATAGACGTTCTCTCCACTTACAATACAAAAATCAATCCAATGATTCTAAGAACCAAATTTTATTTGAACTGCAGGAAGTGTTTCCAGAGAATTGGTCAATGAGACATGCCATACTTTTAATAGCAAAAATGTACAAAAAAAAAAAAAAAGAATTGAAAAAGTAATATTCGTTTAAATGTTTTTCTAGAATTATATGTATACTTTACTACAAAGAAATCATTTATAAATATCACTTTTGTTATATTTAGTTTTCATATATCAATATAAAAACTAAATAATTTATTGTCATGTTACTTTTTCAGGACGATTATGAAAATCTCAAAGGATGAATGAGTTGATATAATAAATATGCCAGTAGGAATGTTCAAAAAGGTGTACAAGGAGATATTCAAAGAAATGGACATAGTTTCATCGCAAAAGGAGCAATCTCAACAAAAACATGCTTCAAATGTAATATGTAATCATTGAATTTTTTGATTAGGTACAATAAATAAATAATTTAGCATTAAATATTAATTTTCAAGTATTTTCTTGCATAAAATAAAAGAAAATGTAACCCATTCAGTACATAATTCAAGACGACAAGGAAGAAAAGGGTTGATACCTATGTTTGTGAGTAATTGTTAATTCATTATAAAAACTTAACTAGATTTCATTTTTGTACATTTTAAAGTTGTTTTACAACAATCATCATTGAATGTCTTCAAACAGGTGCTAACATACAAATAATAACCATCAGAAGAATTGATTGACATTGGGTTGAATATGGGTTGTTAGTATATGTTGGCATATCATAAATTAATTGTATAATTTGTAAGCATCTATCTTGTTTTACTTAGCTCCATCTATAATTAATTGAAAAAATATTTTATGCTAAATCTACGATTTGTTAGGGGTATAAAAATTGCAGGAAACAAAGTATGGAATTGCGCCAACAAATGAATTTTTGAAAGATGGAATGAAATTTGGTTTTAAAAGAATGTGTATAGTTCATGAGTCAATTCTTGCTATGGTGCATTTCTTTTCAATTTACATTGATGTATATTATTTAATATTTCAATTTTCATTACTCTCACCAATGTATATACACTCATTACAGTTTATTTTTATGGTTGTAGATGGACCTTGAAGAGGAAGAAAACAATAAACATAATGAAAAAAACATTCCTCCAAATAACCCAAGTCATGAAAGTAGCTCGAGCAATGACTACAATTCCAACAAAGAATTATGATCAATATGTTTGGATATCAAGGCAAGGCGCTGAATTTTTTGAAATATATATCTGTGAAATTAGACATTTTTTTTTAATGTAATGGACATAGTGTCCCAATTGAAATACAAAGGCATACCAATAACTGTCCCATTTTGAATGACAAAGAGTGTCTTATTCATATATGTGTGTGTGTGTGTGTGTGTGTGTTTTTAATTTATTCTATTGCATTCTCCATTGTCCTTGTGAGATGTTACACCACTGATTAAATATATGGATCATTAAATATTATAATGAAGATGCTATGAGACCAAATCCAAAAATAGAAGAAAAGAGAGATCAACACCTTAGAAATAAGCCACTTCGAGGGGAAACCTCTTTTAAATTACATAAATGAACAATTATTGGATGATACAAATGAAAAAAACTCCTTTATATATATATGAGTCCATAGGGTCATAATATAATCCTAGCCGAACTAAAAATAATAATTTAAGGGCACAATAATAACAATATGGGGGTTAGAGGGGTACACCAATAAAAATAAGGGGCCCACACTAACAATAATAAGGGACTACACTAGTAATATAGGTACCTAACATGCCCCTCTCTTTCAAAAAGGTGTTGTCCTAGCTTGAGTAGCTCTGGATGCTTTTGTATAAAATTCTCATTCTCTGATGTAGAATCTTCAGTGGATAAGTTCTTCCACTTGATGAGATACTATGAAATTGATCGATTTCGTAGTTGTCGAGTTCTTCTTTTTGTGATTGCTTGAGGTTCCAATATGATTTTTTCTTCCTCATAAATTTTTGGAAATATTGTTTGAACTAGAATTTTTTCACCTATAACCTTCTTTAAGCATGAAACATGGAAAACTAGATGTACTCAAGAAGAAGAAGGAAGCTCCAATTTGTATGCCATAGTACCAATCTTTTGCAACACCTTGTAAGGACCATAGTATTTTAGAAATAATTTATTATCCTTCTTATCTTTTTTGAGGGACATTTGTTTGTATGGTTATAGCCATAAAAATACCCAGTCTCCTACATCAAAACTTCTCACTCCTATGTTGATTTTCTTGTTGTTTCATTCGATTTTGTGCCAAATTTTGGTTATCCTTTAAGAGCTGGAGAACTTGTTGTTGATGCTTGATGTGATCTTCCATTTCTTGAACCTTAGAATTTTCTCTTAAAGATGATCATGTGATGGACAGTGGATTATATCCATAAAGTGCCATAAATGAATTCATTTTTTCTGCAGTATGAAAGGAAGTGTTATACAACCATTCAACCAGAGGTAACTGCATGACCCATTATGTTTGTTTATCAGATACAAAACAACAAATATATCCTTCCAAACATTTTTTCACTATCTCAGTTTTCCCATTAGATTGAGGATTATAAGATGAGCTATGAGCTAGTTGACTACCTAAACAAGAAAATAATTATGTCCAAAAATTTCCAGTAAAAATGGGATCTCTGTCGCTTACAATAATCTTTGGGTTTCCATGTAGCTTTTGAATTGTTTCTATAAATTCCGTGGCAATTGTACTTGCTTTAAATCAATGAGATAATGCAAAAAAGAGTGCATACTTGGTAATTCTATCAACTACCACCATGATGACACTTTTCCCTTCAGAATTAGGTAAACATGTGATAAAATCCATTGAAATATCCTCCCAACGTTGACTTGGAATGGATAAAGGATGTAGAAGACCTGGGTTCTTAACTGTCTCAACTTTATTTTGCTGGAAAACCAAACATTTCGCCACAAATTTTTGAATATCAGTTTTAAGGCCATCCCAAAAAAAAATTCATCACCCTGTGGTAAGTTTTTAAAAACCCTGAGTGTCCTGCTAAGGGAGAAGTGTGAAATTCCAAAAGAATCTTTTGTTTTAGTTGGGAATTCTTACAAAGATATAAGCGATCTTTGTACCATAAAGAATCATTTTTCCAACTAAATGTATTAGATGTAATAGTATCTTGATGCAAATTTTGAATGAGTGTCCACACTTCTTCATTATTTTTCCATTCATCCCTTGCTTCAGTTATCCAATCTGGTTGGATAATAGAAATGGCACAAATAAATGCTTCCACCTCTTAATCCTTTCTTGAGAGTGCATCTGCAACAACATTTAGCTTCTCTTTTTGTAGATGATTTCAAAGTCATAACCCAACATCTTTGTGACCCATTTTTTCTTCTCTTATAATGATATTCTTTGTTCCAAAAACTATTTAAGACTATCATGATCAATTTTTACATTGAAGTGTCTTCAATTAGGCAAGGTCTCCATTTCTTTAGTGCATGTAGTATTGCTAACATTTCATTCTCATAAATAGATTTCTGTAAATACTTTCCTTTGATTGGATGACTTTCAAAATCAATAGGTATTCCTTCTTTCATTAAAACAACACCAATTTCATTTTAAGAGGCATCACTTCCACAATAAAGGTTTTTGTACGTTTGGTGTAGCTAAGACCAGTGCTAGACACATTGCATCTTTAAGATGTTCAAAGGCCTTAGTTACTTTAGGAGTCCATAAAAATGCATCTTTATTCAATAATTTTGTTAGAGGTGCTTCTATTCTCCCATAATTCTTAACAAACTTGTGATAATACCCTGTTAACCTGAGAAATCCTCGCAACTGCTTTATTGTTGTGGGGAATTTCCATTCCTTAATGGATTTAATTTTCTTAAGGTCTACCTTAACACACTCGTGAGATACAATATGACCTAGATATTCTAATTCTTGTACTCCAAAGAAACATTTGGAGGTTTTTCATATAATTGTTTCTCCTCCAATATTTTGAGCACCATGTCAACATGTTAAACATGATTCTTCCAAGACTTGCTGTAGATTATTATATCATCAAAAAATACTAACAAACATTTTCTAAGGAATAATTTTTAAATGGAATTATTCAACCCTTGAAATGTAGAAGGTGCATTAATAATGTTAGAACCCTGCATTAATAAGGAAAATATGCAAAGTTCATACCATAGGTAAGCAACCTAAAAATTGCTTGATTGTTTTCCTAGAATCAAACCAAAAAGATTGAAGTTTACTCTAAAATTCTGAAAAGGGATGATTTTTGTCAATTTTGGGACCTTATGGTATGTTTTTATCCTAAGTCCATGACCATATTGCATGTCCTTTAACCCCACCCCTTTGTTATTCCTCTTATCCTAAGTTTTATTTCCCCCCCCTCGACTCTCATGTCCTGACCCATCCACGTTAACTATCTCTGTTCCCCCACCTCAACATCTGACAGCTTTAGATGCATTTTTCACCCCCTTAGCCTTCAAACTTTAACTATGAAGGGGGGTCCGAAATGGGTAGTTTCAAGTCCGACCCTACTTCCATGCGTCCATTCATAGTTATTTCACACCCCCCATTCACAATACTGCCTAACACCTTAGGACCCCTCCGAAAACCAACCTTGGGTTTTAACTTCATGATATAGCCATAAAAAGGCGATATACGATGAAGTGGGACCCATTCAACCACATTACAATCCCTTTTCTTTTCATTTTACTTTTAAAAAAAGTAGACCTTACCTTTTCTGCCTCTTTTGCTTTATATTGCTACTTTGCCTTTTTCACCGCTATATCATTGTTTTACCTCCGATTCTGATTTCGTAAATTGTGATTAAAGTGGGCCATTTCTCCCTGAAACGTAACCCTTACCCCAATGATCCATTATATTTCGCAGATTATAATGTTTTGCATCGCAACAAAACCTTAACACTTGCGATCGTCGATTTGCAATATATCGCATCGCACATTTGATAACTTAACTTTGAAGTGCCTGCAATGTATTTGGTTTAAATTGCAATGCAGTTGGCCCCACCATAGCAGCTCTGCCCCCCAATTTAGGACACTTGATTCATAAACCTTACCTTACCGCATAAGCTTTCCTACTTGCAATTGCGATGTGTGTGGGTCCCTCTCCTCACACTTTGCAAGTTTTAGAATTTAACCCCCACGCTCATAAGAAAAACTTAAGATTTATGATCTACAGGCTGTATTCTTGTCCCACCTTCCCTCCACGTCACCCCCCACTTCACATCACATTGTCGATTAAATATTCATAACTTAAAATGTAAATATTGTGAAGTGTGTGAATCTGATGTGGCTCCATGATAAAAATATAAACATTTTCAGGTCTATTTTTATGAGTTTTTATGTTGTTTTGTTGGAAAAAGGGTTAAAACACGATGAAGAAGGATTCGGGTAGAAAATAAACACCATAGGTCAAGTAAGACAACAAATAACATTCATGCAGAATTTTTAAAATGACAAAAATGGAAAAGGAATCAACACAGTCGCTAATCAATGAAAAGAGCTAGACATGCACTAGACTTAATTACCCAATGCCGATATTTTGAAAAGCAAGGCCAGATGTCGGAGCCATCATTTGTTGCCTCTTCGGGATCATCACATGCCACCTTCAAGCCTACATTTTATTTATGAAGAGCCACCTAATTTTTGCATCCTTGAAGGGTTACCAAAATTAATTCCACAGGCGGTGTTTTGTCAGAGATTTTCTTTGTTTGGGCCTTGCATGGCCATACCTATTTAATTTTCAGTTGTTTGTAATAAATGAAGTTTTCCAAAGTAGATTATGGAAAGCGACTCAAGTTTTAGTTAAATACTTCTTGAATTTTCATAATCAGGGGTTGCATATTGTTGGCCCATGCATTGTAAGAACTACTATATTGGAGCACTATAATTTTGGAGCTGGACATCACTAATCAAAGATCGTTTAAAGGATTCTTGAACTATGTGAAAATGGTGATGTGCTATTTCTTTTTTTAAATGTTTCTGTGGTTTCCTTCATTGTGCATTTGTTCATCTAATTGTAAATCAGAAATTTTAGATTAAGATTTTTTGTTAGAGCACCTTAATTCTGTCTTCATTTACAATCTGAATGTTTTCCACTGGTGTCTGATTAAAGAATTATTAACTGCTCTTTAGTCACTACTGAACCTTACTATTTATTTCACCTCATAATTCATACTATCTAAATATACATCTAGCACAGTTAGCTTTCCCCGTGAGGCGCTTGAATGTTGATGTGCCAATCCAGCCTTTTGACTCCATAACCCAATGGATTATTCCCTGCAGCCCTATTTGTCCAACCACACCATAAATCAAACAAACAATCCCCATCATTGTAACTAGCCTAATATCAGCACTTATAATCATCAAGTCAAATCATAAAAACAAAGAGAGCCCTCTCTGAGTCTAGGAAGGCTAGGTCTTGGACTCCAAAGTGGTTTGATGCTATCCCTTGTCATTTGTTCTTGCCAATCTTACAAATTACGGAGTGACAACATAATGGCGATCATACTAGGGAATGAGTTATTGAAAAATATTAATATTTCATCAGAACTCAAAAACCCCAGTCAACATATTGTATGATTCAAGCATGTTCCAATATTGGTATATGGTTGTTGATGGTGGACAACAACCGGACACAAGAAAATTGAAATCATCCACCTGGCGACTCCACAGTTTTCAGTTGACCTAAAGGCTCCACTGGTAGAAGAATCTAGATTGGTTGTGAATATACAGTGACCCCACAAATGGACTGATTGAAAAAATTAATCCAAGAATACAATGCAGGTATGCTCCAATGAACAAAGATCACATTCCTGGATTCCCACACAAAATGCCTCATGTAGATTGACAAAGAAATATTCATATTTTTCAAGATGAAAATGTTGATGATGCTTTGTTACATCTCATTAAATTTCATATACATTCATGGAATTTGAAGGTCGAATGACATGAGGATTGCCTCATGAATATGTTCATGCAAAAATTAGAAGGGAAAGTGAGGGAATGGTATGGAGGTTTGAATCCTGGTAGTTTGTTTTCTTTAAAAGATTCCCACAAGGTGCTTTATGAGCATTATAAAGAAAATTTTCCATCTTTATCATTAGCTGAAAATCTAGGATCCCATACAATACCTTGTAAATATTGATGAAGATTTAGTAAATTGGCATCCTGAGTATCTCTTAGAAGCAATTCATTAATTTCATTCTCAAGTAAACTATCATGAAAACCAAGAGAAGTTATTTGAAAATGAAAGCAATCAGAAAATGAAAGAAGATCCACAAGATCTCTCTGTGGGGACAAATGATAATTCATCTGCTCTTTTGTGTGAGGCTAAAGAAGACATTCAACCTCATGATTAGTCTTCACAAGAGAAGAAAAAAATTGTTGTTCAATCCAAAGAAAAAAAAAGACTCCCTCCTCCTTTAATTGAAGAAGAAATCAATCAGATTCTAAGCATGCAGCCAGCCTCTAAATTTTTATGTAACGAAGATATTATGTCTATTTGTTCTACTGTTGATTTATGTGCTGAAGCATTTCCTCATGAAGAAACAGAAGAATAGATTGATACTAATGTTTTTCTACCTTCTCAAGAAGGCCTATTTCCAGAAAGTGCTACCATTCATTAGAATGATGGCCCTTCAATAGAATTTAGCTAACTCAGTCAAGACATATAAGGTTTGCTTGAGGACAACATAGTGGTATATAATGAGGATGCCATGTTAGATGACCATGAATAATATGTAGATTCACCTTTAGAAGGATCCTGAGCATGACAAAGTGGAACAAGGAGCAACCATAGATGATTTTTGTTATTTAAATCCTTAGGGCCAAGTATTGTTCCAAGATCCTTTTGCTGGTTTCTTATAATCATCTAAAGAAGGAATATGCCATGCCAGGAATGGTTTTTTGTGGAGTTTAAGGAAATTTTGAGCACTGTTGTTCAAAGGAAAGTAAAATGGGAGTGACCCTTTTATTTTTTCAACAGACTCAAAAAGGTGAACAAGAATCAATCATGTAGTCATTTACTTGATTGGTTGCATTGGAGAAAGGATTTCACTTA
The DNA here is from genome assembly GCA_034641835.2 of Pinus albicaulis. Lineage (NCBI taxonomy): Eukaryota > Viridiplantae > Streptophyta > Pinopsida > Pinales > Pinaceae > Pinus > Pinus albicaulis. The sequence goes on along the minus strand of JAXQQM020063949.1, from coordinate 35,046 downwards.
GTGTATATATCACCTACAAGTTAGATTAGGGTAGGTATGTGTGAAAATAACCTCAACACTCTGAGCTTCTTACAAATCTTAGTTTTATATTTCTTTTCATTTTCAGGTCAGCGTGCTTTAGACTTTAGTTTCAACACATTTCTGGTCTCATCATTCAAGTTTTCAAGGTGCAGCAGTATGTTCAGCTTGATGGATTGTAGTGGATAAGTTCAATTGTAGTTTTAGTTTGGATTACAGTATGCTAATAATCTAGCTGGCCAAGTATGTGGTTTATTTTTATCATTCAAAGTCAGGAGGAACAATTAGCTAGTTTCCATTCACTAATTTTCCTGACAGATCAAGATACAACTTGTGGGTCAACCCAATGGATCAGGCTACTAGTCTTTCGTGTTCTTGACACCTCCTGAAGGAGCTTCCATCCCCAGTTGGAGCCACTGTTAGAACCCTATAATTTACAGTATCACAAGGTGACTATATACTTTCTCTGTGCAAATTTTTCATATTTTACATAAATGTCAATATTCAAAAGTATTTTCCAAAGAAATATGAAGAGAAATAAAGAAGAATAAAGAAGGTATTTACAAAGAAAAGATACAAAGTTCATACCATAGGTAAGCATCCTAAGAACTTCTTGATTGTTTTCCTACAATCAAACCGAAAAGATCAAAGTTTTCTCTAAAGGTCTAAAAAGGGATGATTTTTTTCAAGTTTGGGACCTTATGGTATGTTTTTATCCTAAGTCACCAACCATATTTCATATCCTTTTACCCCACCCCTTGGTTATTCCTCTTATCCTAAGTTTCATTTTTCCCCCCTCGACTCTCATGTCCTGACCCATCGCGTTAACCATATCTATTCCCCCACCTCCACATCCGACGGTTTTAGATGAATTCAACACCCTCTTAGCCTTTGAACTTCAACCATGAAGGGGGGTCTAAAATGGGCAATATCAAGTCCGACCCTACTTCCACGCATCCATTCACAGTTATTTCGCACCCCCCTTTCGCAATACAACCTACCACCTTAAGACCCCTCTAAAAACCAACCTTGGGTTTTATGTTCATGATATAACCATCCCAAGGTGATATGCGATGAAGTGGGACCTATTCACCCACATTAGAATCCATTTTCTTTTCATTTTCCCTTAAAAACATTAGACCTTACCTTTTCTAAATTTTCTACTTTATATTGCTTCTTTACCATTTTCACCGCTATATCATTATTTTACCTCTACTCTCGATTTCCCCAATTGCGATTAATGTGTGCCATTACTCCTTGATACGTAAATCTTACCCCAACGATCCATTGCATTTCACAGATTATAATGTTTCGCATCGCAATAAAACCTTAACACTTGTGATCGCAAATTTGCGATATATCACATCGCACATTTGTTATATTACCTTTGAAGTGCCCGCAATGCATTTGGTTTAACCTGTGATGCGGTTGGCCCCACCACAGCAGCTCTTCCCCCCACTTCAGGCCACTTGAATAATAAACGTTACCTTACCGCAGAATCTTTCCTACTTGCAATTGTGATGTAGGTGGGTCCATCTCCCCGCACTTCGCAAGTTTTAGAATTTAACCGCCACGCTCATAAGAAAAACTTAATATTTGTGCTCTGCAGGTTACGTTTCGGTCCCACCTTCCCTCCACATCACCTCCCACTTTGCATCGCATCGCCGATCACATTTGTCATAGCTTAAACTGTAAATATTGCAGTGCACGAATGCGATGTGGCTCCAAGATAAAATCTAAACATTTTTAGGTCTGGGTTTATGAGTTTTTACGCTATTTTTTTTAAAGGGTTAAAACATGGAAAATAAGGATTTGGGTAGAAAATAAACACCACAGGTCAAGTCAGGCAGCAAAGAGCGTTCATGCAGAATTGTTATAACGAAAAAAATGGAAAAGATAGCAAAGCACATCAACACAATCACTAATCAATGAAAGGAGCTAGCCCTGCACCAAACTTAATTACCCAACATTGATATTTTGAAAAGCAAGGCCAAATGTTAGAGCCATAATTATTTTCCTCTTCAGGATAATCACATGCCACCTTCAATATTATTTTTCATTTACGAAGATCCAACTGAGTTTTTCATTCTTGAAGAGTTACTAAAATTAATTCCACAAGCGGCGTTTTGTCAGAGATGTTCTTTGTTCGGGCCTTGCATGGCCATACCTATTTAATTTTCAGTTGTTTGTAATAAATGAATTTTTCCAAAGTATTATAGGGAAACCAACTCAGGTTTTAGTTAAATACTGCTTGAATTTTCATAATCAAGGGTTGGATACTGTTGGCCCCTGCATTGTAAGAACTACTATATTGAGCACTGTAATTTTGGACCTGGACATCAATAATCAAAGATCGTTTACAAGATTCTTGAGCTGCGTGAAAATGGTGATGTGCTATTTCTCTGTTTAAATGTTTCCACTATTTCCTTCACTGTCCATCTATTCATCTAATTGTAAATTATAAATTTTAGATTAAGATTTGTTGTCGGAGAAGCTTAGTTCTATCTGCATTTACAATTTGAATGTTTTCCATTGACATTTGATTAAATAATCCTTAACTTCTCCTTAGTAACTCCTTAACCTTACTATTTCTTTCACCTCATAATTCATATTGCTCTAAAGATCCATCTAGCACAGTTATCTTGCCTAGTGAGACTCTTGAACGTTGATGTGACAATCCAGCCTTTTGACTCCATAGCCGAATGGATTAGTCCCTACAGCCCTATCTGTCCAACCACACCATCAATCAAACAAACAACCCCCATCACTATAACTAGCCTAATATCAACACTTATAATCATCAATTCAAATCATAAAAACAAGGAGAGTCCTCTCTGAGTCTAGGAAGGCTAGGTCCTGGACTCCAAAGTGGTTTGATGGTGTCTTATGTCATTTTTTCTTGCCAATATTATGAACTACGGAGTGAAAATAGGTAAGGCCAAAAGGCATGACCAAATATTCATAAGGACCCTCATGAGTTTGAAATTTTCTTTTTGGAATATCTCGAGTCTTCATTCTAATTTTATGATATACTGAATGAAGATTCAACTTGGTAAAATAAATTGCTCCATGTAATTCATCCAATAATTCATCAATCACAAGAATGGGAAATTTATATTTAATAGTGAGCTTATTGAGATCCCTATAATCTGAACACATGTGCCATGATCCATCCTTCTTTTGCAACAATGCTACTGGAGTATAGAAATAAATTTGACTCGGTTTAATTATAGCAGCCTCTAAAATTTCTGCAATCATACGTCCAATTTCGCCCTTTTGGACATAAGGATATCTGTAAGGCCTGATGTTTGGAGGAACACTTCATGGAATGAAATGAATAGCATGATCATGATCATGAATAGGTGGGAGTCCTTTGTGAGTTTAAAACACCTTATAATTATTGTCCAAGAGTTTTTGGACATCTAGAGAAATAGATGATTTTGATGTTGAAACTTCTAGTGAGCATAATTGTGAAATTACGCCTCGTTGTTCTTTCTACATAATATTTTTCATGACATTAGAGCTTATTATATTTCCCATATTCCTTTCAATACCCCATAATTCAACTTCATTTCCTTTCGAAAAACATTTCAAGAAAAGTTATTGAAAATTAAAAGCTATCGCCCCAAATATTGTAACCATTGCACTCTTAGTACAACATCAACACCTCCCATTGGAATGGAAAGAATTGGACTATTAATTACATATTCCCCCATGGTTAGCTTGACATTATCCCATTTTCTAGAGAAATTTATAGTTCCTCCATTTGCATCCATCACTTGACATTATGGTGCTGGGTATAGGAAGTAATTCAATTCCTTGGCTATCTTACAATGAAGAAAATTACGAGTACTACCTCAGTCAATCAACACTATTACCTTTTTCTTCTTGATATGTCCTTCTATCTTGAAAGTTTGAGGAGTCCCGCGAATGTATTACAAGATATGGTCGGACTCATTTCTTATTTCTCTAGGGTTGGTTCCTAGTGTTTACCCCTTCTTTTGAAGTTTCTTGTTCATTTTCTTCCTCCTCTTCAAAATATATGAAAAATAATTTCTTCTCAACACACTTATGACCTTTAGTGTATTTTCTATCACAACTATAGTAAAGCCCTTTTTCTCTTTTTTGTTCCAATTGTTTTTGTGTCAACCTTGTAGGTTGTTGAAATCTAGGAGTAGCAACACTTCCATCTTTAGAGATGTGAGTGGTAGGCTTATTTGTCGCCATAATTTTACATTCAATTTTTCTTTCCAACCTTAATGCCTTCCCCAATGAATTAGGTTCCCAAAGGTGAACCTCATGTTGGATGTTATCCTTTAAAGTCCCTATGAAGACATCAATCGTGTGTTCCTCTGGAATATCAGGTACCCTTATATTCAATTTTTGGAAGTCCTCAATGTGCTCCACCATTGAACCCTATTGTTTGAGATTTATCAATTGGCTAAAGAAGGTTTTCTCTTTGTATCCTCATTATGTGCTATTATTTCCTCGGTAAAATTTGACCAAGTGAAAATTTTTTTACGAGAGCAAAGAAATCAATACCGTAGAAATGTATTTTTTTCTAAATGTAATGTTTAAATGCATACCTTTTGTGTGTTTTGCACATTATGGAGATAAAAATATTGCTTCATCTGTAGTATCCATGTTACGGTATCCTTGCCATAAAAATTCCTCATATCCATCTTTGGAATGTGGTGGGTATTCCATCCAACATTAGAGTTTATGAAACCAAGATTAAAATTTATTTTGTTCTCATCATGAGTTTCTTCTACTATATTTTCGCCATTAGGAATCACTTCTTGTATAAACTTTGTCAAACCTTCCTTCAAACCTTCCATGTCTACTTTTAGATCATTCTTCATGTCTTCCATGTTGTATTTCATTTTTCCGTTGATTTCATCCATCTTAGCAATAGCATCGATGTCATCCATCTTAGCTTCCATGCCTCTCTTCAAGCCATCCATCTTAGCTTCCATGCCTTTCTTCAAAACTTCCATTTAATTTTTTTATGCTCTTTGCGAGAGTGAAATTTAGTGCACTTCCTCTTGTAATTTTGATATATCATGTTGCACTTCTTCCTTTTCATTAGTCATAGTAGAGTATTATAAGGGCTTAATGGGCATTGAATTATTTTTAGGGGGGAATTTTAGAACCCAATATTGATATCTACACTTAAATATGCCCTTGGAATCACTTCAAACTAATTTTTGAAACAATACTTATGCAATTTGAAAAAACAAGACACACCTTTTTATTTATTTTGAGGAGCTCGATATTGAAATTGAATTATCTTTGTTATTTCAGATCTTCAATATCTAAAATTTGGTCCTCTCGTAGACCTCTGAAGCTTCTTTCAAATGCCACAGTTCTCACCTAATTTGGATTCTTCAAGACAAAGTTATGCCCAATCTCCCACAATGACCTAATTATGGACTGGTTCATTAGAGTGAACTTGTATGGTGTGTCACGTGTCATTGTTTCCTCCTTCAGATTTGAAATTGATACACAGGAAACTGCAGTTCGTGTAATTTCGACCACTATTTACATAATTCCAATCTGATGCTTAGAGAGAGGGTTATGATGATTTTCCAAAGGTCACCCCTTTTAGATGTCCAAAAATATTGTTAAAAAAAATCGGAAATTTTTACATGAAGTTCCTCAGGAGGTCTTAGAAATGAGATTTTTGTTTTAGTGTCTTAACCCTTTTAGACGAAAAGTTATAGCGAAAATTCCACAATGACCTATTTGAAGCAGCGAAACCCTAGAATCCTAAGCTTTGATACCAAATGTTATGAAACCAACTCCAATAATAGAATATAAGAGAGATCAACTGCTTATAAATAAGCCACTTCGAGGGAAACAACCTCATTTACATTACGTAAATGAATAATTCTTTTATGATACAAATGAAAAAACCTGCTTTCTATATATAGGAATCCATGGGGTCACAATATAATCCTAGCTGACCTAACAATAATAATGTAAGGGCACAATATTACTAATATGGGGGTTACAGGGGTACAAAAATACCAATAAGAGGGCTACACTAACAACAGTAAGGGACTACACTAGTAATATAGGGATCTAATAGAAGAGATGCGAAATCTGATGATATGATATAACAAATTCATCCAAACATCACATTCAAATGCACTAATAAAAGATTAATTGATATTAATACTATTATAAGATATGTGTCAACTTTTGATGAATAATGAATTTTTGAAAATCACAAAAATTGCAACGTCACATGTTGATGTTTCTAAAAGACATAAAATGAACATTGGTCTGTGTTAGTTATTGCGCACTGGTGTGTTTTTATGATACTGCACACCGGTGAGTTTCTACGACTTATGAGCACTACACAAAATACCAATACCAATTAGAACGCTTGGTGCACTTTATAGATGACTACGACCTGGGTGGATAGGCATTGCATGCACTGGTATGGTTTTCCTTTAACGTGTCAATGTTTTTTTATAACTTAATGGCTCGATGCGTTTGAACACCTTAATGGCCCGGTGCATTTTTACACCTCAGCGATGCTGGTGCATGCACCTTCTATCGGCCCTGTAGGTATTAGTAGGTGAAACACATTGGGATGTTTCTAAACACCCCAGGGCTTCCAAAATTTATTTTCCATACCGGTGGTTGGTATATTTACAGTACTGATGTGTACAGGTTAAAACGAATTAGTGCATTCATGCATGATGCACACTGATGAGAAAAACATCCGTAAAAACCTTCGGACGCCCATTCTTTTTTAGTTCTATTTAAGTTCCATTAGAAGCTTCGTCAAAGCCTCTATTACCCAAAAACAATGTTGTAGAATTTTTTTTTGACAATTTTGGCCAGTTTTATAACACTAGAAACCTCCTTTATAACCTCCACTAGAGGATCTTTTCCTTGTAGTGTGCATTTAATTTATCCAATAATTCATCAATGGCATGGATGGTAAATTTATCTTTAATACTGAGCTTGTTGAGATCCCTATAATCCAGATACATACACCATGATTCATCCTTCTTGTGCACCAATACTACTAGAGCATAGAAAGAACTTTGACTTGGTTGAATTATACCAGCCTGTAGAATTTTTGTAACCATAAGTTCAATCTCACTCTGTTGAGAATATGGATGTCTGTAAGGCATGATTTTTGGAGGAATGCTTCCTAGAATCAAATGAATAGCATGCCCATGATCACGAATATGCGGGAGTCCTTTGGGAGTCTCAAACACCTTGGAATGATTATGGAATACATTTTGGAGATTTGGAGAAATAAATGATTTTGATGTTTGAACCTCTAGTGAGAATAATTGTGTAGTTATGCCTCATTGTTCTTTCTTCAAAATATTTGTCATGACATTAAAGCTAATTATATTTCTCTACTTCCCTGTGATACCCCGTAATTCAACTTCTTTTCCTTCCGAAAAAAATTCAAGAAAATTTCTTGAAAATTAAAAGCTACCATCCCCAAAGATTGTAACCATTGTAATCCTAATACAACATCACCACCACCCATTGGAACGGAGAGCATTGGACTATTCAATACATATTCTCCCATGGTTAGCCTAATAATATGGAAATTTTCAGAGAAATTTATTGTTTCTCCATTTGCAACCATCACTTGACACTTTGGTGTTGGATATAGGAAGAAATTCAATTCCCTGGCTACCTTACAATGAATAAAATTATGGGTATTACCTGAATCAATCAGTACTATTACGTTTTTCTTCTTGATATGTCATTCTATCTTGAGAGTTTGAGGAGTGGTAATTCCTGCCAATGCATTAAATAATATGGTTGGATTCATTTCTTCTTCCTCTAGGGTTGGTTCCTTATGTATATCCTCTTCTTTTGAATTTTCTTGTTCCTTTTCTTCCTCCTCTTCAAAATCTATGTAAAATTATTTCTTCTCAGCAGACTTATGACCTTTAGTGTATTTTCTATCACAACTATAGCAGAGCCCTTTTGCTATTTTTTCTTACAATTTTTGTGCTGTCAACCCTGTAGGTTGTGGAATTCTAGGAGTAGCAACACTTCCATATTTATAGATGTGAGTGGTAGGATTCCTTGTCGCCATAATTTTTCTTTCAATTTTTCTTGCCAACCTGAATGCCTTCTCCAACAAATCAGGTTCCCAAAGGTGAACCTCATGTTGGATGTTATCCTATAAAGTCCCTATGAAGAAATCAATCCTATGCTCCTCTCAAATATCCTTTACCCTTATATTCAATTTTTGAAAGTGCTCAACGTGCTCCACCATTGAACCATTTTTTTTGAGATTTATCAATTGGATAAAGAAGGTGTTGCTCTTTGTATCCTCAAAATGTGCTATCATTTCCTTTGTAAAAATTGACCAAATGAAAATTTGTTTACAAGAGAAAATCCATAGATACCATACATTTTATTGGATTCTAAATATAAAGTTGCAATGTGTACCTTTTACATGTTTTTCACATTATGGAGATCAATGTATTGGTCCATCTATAGTATTCATTTACGGTATCCTTGTCATCAAACTTTCTCATATCGATATTTAGAATATGGTGGGTCTTCAATCCAACATTAGAGTCTATGAAATCACGATTAAAATTTATTTTTTTCTCATCATGATTTTCGTCTACTACCTTTTTTCCATTAGGTATCCTTTCTTGTAGAAAATTTTTCAAACCTTCCTTCAAACCTTCCATGTCTTATTTTAGATCATTCTTCATGTCTTCCATGTTGCAGTTCAGTTTTTCTTCTATACCATCGATATTAGAATCCATGACATTCATCTTAACTTCCACACCATTCATCTTAACTTCCATTCCTTTCTTCAAACCATCCATTTTAGCTTCCATTTCATTTTTTGTTACTTTTTGCAAGAGCGAAATTTGTTGCACTTGGTCTCATAGTTTTGAGATATCATGTTGCACTTATTCCGATTCATGCATCAAAGTAGAGATTTATGACTTCTTAATGGGTGTGAAATTTTTTTTGGGAGGCATTATAGAACCTAATACTAATAAAAATGCTTCAATATACCCTTGGAATCACTTCAAACTAATTTTTCAAACAAAAGCTATGCAATTGTTATTTAAAACTACACACATTTTTCTTTCTTTTAGGAGCTTGATCTTGAAATGGTTGTAACTTTGTAATTTCAGATCTCCAAGATTTTAATTTCAGTTTGATGGTATCCCTTTGAATCTTATTTCCAATGCCACAGGTCATACCTAATTTGGATTCTTCAAGGAAACATTATGCCCTATCTCCCGCAATGACCTAATTATGGACTAGTTCAGCAGAGAGAAATTGTATGACGTACCATGTGTCACTGTTTCGAATCTAAACTCTAAAATCAATACAAAAGAAACTATATTTCGTGAAATTTCGACCACTTTTTACAGAATTCCAATCTCATGTTTGAAAGGAAAGTTATGGTGATTTTCTCTCAGTCACCTATTTCAGATGAAATTTTGGAGCCTGCAAAAAGCCTAACTTCCTTATATGATATCTGCAAAAATATAGCGAACCAAGATCTAAAAGGTTTACAAGTTCCTCACGATTTTGGATCAAATGGGTTTTTTATTAGCTTCTGAACCTTCGTAGAAAAAAATTTATAGTGAAAATTTCAAGGTTACCTATTTGCAGTAGTGAAACCCTAGAACCAAAAGCTCTAATACCAAATGTTATGAAAATAGCTCACAAAATAGAAAAAAGATAGTTCAACGACTTATAAATCAACCTCTTCGAGGGGGAAACCTCCTTTAAATTTCATAAATGAACAATTCTTGGATGATACAAATGACGAAACCCCCTTTCAATATAAAAGAGTCCAATGGGTCACAATATAATCCTAGCTAACATAAAAATAATAATATAAGGACACAACAATAGCAATAGTGGGCTTCTATGGGGCACAATAATAACAATATGGGGACTAAATGGGCACAAAAATAAAAATAAGGGGGCTATACTAACAATAAAAATAAGGGTATACAGTTGTATTATAGGGACCTAGCACAATAACCCTAGGATAACTCCACACACATCTCTATTTTCCTATCTAGTTCAACAATATTTCATAAACCATTTAACATATGAAATCTAAATAAGAATATGAATTTGTTTTGATAAGTTCCATGAGAGATATTTCTTTCACTTTCGACTCTTTTTCTCACCTCATCTCATGAATCCAATTACATACATTTCAATTTAACAAATGGTGCAACATGAAGGCCAAACACACATTTAGAAACAAAACACATTGTCCCGAAATTTTCTATGTAATCCATTAGCCTCCACAACATCCCAAGGTTGATGAATGGATGCCGACGGAGGTAACCTCAAACCAATATTTCAGATCAGTAGCTATCCCTATGAAACCAGAGAGGACTTTCTCTATGAGATCACATTCAAAGGATTTGACTGGATGAGGAGAATGTTTTAGGCTAGTTAGGCCAGTTCTAGGTTTTTGAAAGTTTGATGGTTTTAATGTTGGATCGGGGAAGAAAACCAGGTAGCTAGGTCCAATGTATCTAAGGGTTACAATGAAAAATATATAAAGGAGCAAGCTAGCAATGCTTTTGTGATGGATTAGGGTTTTTTCAGTGTAGTGTATGGTTTGAAAGAGTGGAGAGGATCATAATGAGAATGCATCATGAATTCATTAAAACGCAAGGAAATAAATATGAAATGATTTTCACAAACAAAACAGAGCCACGAAAGAATTATGCTTATCAAAATTTTAGGAAGATCATTGAGGAAAGCAAGGCATGGAAATAGAATATATATATCATTCTTAAAATACTATAACAGAGAAAAAACAACATCAAAAACCCACTACACATGAATTCCTAGATAATAGCTGCAAATTTTCCTCTTAATTTCTGAATAAAATATGAAGCACAAGCTACAATGGTCTCAAACCTCTTGTGTCCAACTAGTAAAATGACAAATAAAAGCATACATATAGAAAAAATATAATTTTCTGACTCTCAAGGGTCGAATCTATGAGTTAAGGAACTTATCACATGATCCTCTCACCTAAACCCTAAAGACTAGGGAGGTCAACAGGACTCTCCCTAAGATTAAAAAACTTATTCTTTTTACCATTTATGACCTTTACATGCATGTATCTACCTCATAATTATCTTTTACTACCTTAATGACATCTCAAAACATCATTACATCATCAAGATTGAAAAATTACATGGGAAAAGGTGAAACTAGACCAAGTCAACAGCAAAAAATGAACTTAAGGAGAAAACATAGCGAATTCTACCGAAAATGTAATGTGCGAGGAGAAAACGTAGCGTGTGAGGGAAAAATGAATTTTGGAAGACTTCTCAGAGTCCAAATTCTGATAAAAAAATTGCTCGAGATAGATCTTCCAATTGGCTACATGGTGGGGTCTTTAATAACTAAAATTAACTAATTTTAGCACCTCAAAAGTTCATTCTCCCACAGACCCTCTGAAAAGGTAGCGTGCTCTTCAAAAAGGATGTAGAAATGTCATTTTTGAGTGGTTTTTTGATTTATTGACTTGCCCAAAGAGCCTGGACTGGAGCTCTGGTTTGCTATGATTGATGTATATGTCAAAGGGAATCCAATGCTATAGACCTCATGTCATTTGGAGGCCTCCAAGAAAAAATTAGCGTGGACCATGCTACCTTTTTTACAGTGTGAATGTTTCACAAAATTTCCAAAATGCACAAAAATCAACTTTTCACCAAAATTTCTTCAAAATTCATCAAAATTGGTTTAGGAATGCTCCATAAAGACCTGATATGGTATTTCAATAAATGAGGGAAGCATCAACAAGAAGATCAAACTTTCCCTTCTCCTTTTTCTTGATCAGGGTTTCCTTTAGTTTTTCTTTCAACTATTTGACCTTGATTTTATAGACTTGATTCCTGGTATAGTAATGAGCATCCATGTGTCTATGAATTTTTTTGTTTCTTTTATCCCTCTTCAAGGGATTTTCCAAATGTCCATTGACTCTATCTAGCCAATATTATTTGTCTTGCCCAATATCTGCTAGTTTAAGCTCATCCACTGTCATCTGTACCTTAGGTGGAAATGTCTCTCTTTTCTAAGGAAGTGCTCCCTTTAGGCCTCTAGTTCTTTGCCTCTTCCTTTTAACCTGTTATTCATGCTCATCCCAATCATCAACCTGAGCTATTTTTTTTCTTTTACTACCTCTTTACCAGTATCCACCTTTTGTATATTCAAAAATAGTTGGTTTACCTTTAATTGCACATTTTCCTGCTCAAGGAATGAAATAATGAAGTTGGCCCTCGAAAACCTATCCTTAAGCTCTATAATCTCATTATCTTTCTCCATAATTACCTACTTTTTGGATTTGAGTTCTTCATCCCTCTCCAAATCTGCCATGTCACTATCAAGATGGGATGGTCCTTCACTTTGCAAAAGTGGTTTGTGTTGTGACGGTGATCCCTCTGTTGTTGATGTAGGCTTCGCCCCTTCCACAATTTGTGGGGAAAAAACAAGCCTCTTTCCTCTCTGAGAGGTTTTCATCACCTCAACCCTCAAGGGATTCTTCACTGAAACTCTTCTAGATGAAACAATCTACATATGTTTGGATGGTGTTGATGATATATCTTGGCTAGTTGTTTGACTAGTAGAAGGCAAAAAGTCATGAGACTGAATGGATTTCTCCCAAGCGATGTTCTTCTCCTCAATCTGGTGCAATACAATGATCTTGATGAGTGCATGTCGAAATATATTGGCTTCATTTTTACTTTGTCTATGTTTCACCTTCCTTTCCACCCTAGCCAAGCTCTTCTGGAGATAATAGGACATGTTAAGAGGTTTTATCCCTGTGAAGTGCATGAGAAATCTCACATGATACTTGTAAAATAAAATATATATACCCTCTCATGTGAATTACCTCATAATGACCCTCATAAATAGATAAAACCTATCAAGAAGCTCATCAAAAGGAAAAAATTTATTGATACCATATTTATAATGAAATTTGATGTAAGGTTTGTAATTTTACATATCCAAATCTAGGTTTCTAAACAACTTCTCACCACTATTTGGTATCCTTTTTTCTCTAGATATGACTTTAGTTTTGATTTTTAAGCTGACCCCTACAATTGTGACTTTATCTCCTTTAATGTGAGTGGGAAACAAGCTAGTGAGCTTCGCATGGTATTTGACCCTTTCAATTTTCTCAGAGAACTTCATGCACCCAACATTTTGAAAGCATTGTTTGGCAAGTGGGGAAGAAATTATTTCATGTATGTTGAGTGATTCATACCTAGACATATAGACTCCTTTTTTATAGGTCTTCTTCTCCTCCATTTTATAGTTTGCAAGGGGAAAACCCTAGTGGAAAAAACAAGGCAAGTGAGTGAGGGGGTAGTTTGAAGGGGTTAGCGAAGGAAAATGGTAGTAGAAAAATTTAGGGAAGTGGACAAGGATCTTAGGGAATTTTAGGAAGTGGAATGGGGTGAAATGGGTATGGGAATTAGAATAAGGATCTTTTACACAGTCCTAGCAAGGAAAACTACAAAAAACATAGTGTTAGGCTAGGGTTTAGAGTTTGGGACTTAAAAAATGAGAGTGAGGGGGTGTGAAGGCTATGGGAGATGATTTTGACTATGAAGAAGGGTAAACGATCTATGGGATAAGTGTGTTTACATCACAAACTTAAAAAGAAGGGTCACCCAGCAAAATGTAGCGTGGGGACAAATGGAGGATTTGTACATTAAAAAGAATGAAATTGAGCTGATAAGAGGGGTCATGTACCTGTAATTTACTCGAAGAACAATGATAAACACTTTGATAGCCTTTATAAACGCTTATAAACTCATTTTATGCCACTTTAAGACAAAACATAGTGTGTAGAGGAAAACATAGCGTGCAGGCTAGAAAATGCAACATGGCTGCTTAACATCACTTTTGGAATACGTTTTGAGCTTGAAATTTCTGAGGAAGCACTTGTTGATAAGTGAGAGCTCTTTATCAATGAGATCAATGAGAAATTGAGTTTAAATTTTCTTTTATAGCTTGTGATAGTAAATTTTATTCATAGTAGTGGGGTGACCCCACATGTTTTTTCATTTTTTCTTTGAAAACTATGTTTCTTAGGAAATTTCTATGTAGATTTGGAAATTTAAGAAATTATTACATCATTTTTAATGAAAATCATGCTTGAAATAAAGTTTATTGAGTAATATCCCTATTACTACTCCTTGATTTGCGAGATTCGTGCATGAAATGACTGGTTTTGATGATTGAAACCCTTGTGACCTAATGGAGACACTGAGTTGGATGAATACCATGATGGCATGACTGAAATGAATATGGATACATTGAAATCATGACTCGTCCAACTAAGAGATGATAATAACCAACAGGTTAGATTTTTTGGAAGGAGCAGAAATAGTCCTAGACACCACTAGCTAGTGACCAAATTTTTATTTGAAGACCTACCGAAACCATGAAAATTTGACTCGACACCGTAATAAAAATATTGAAAGAGCCCATTTGATCACTGGTGACAGGAAGAAATGACTGGCACTAACATTGGATCTAACTAGGGATGGAAGCTACTTGGAGGTGTCAAGAACACCGTAGACCAAGTATCTTAACCATTGGACATGGATTCAAAATCAGAAGACTAAACTCGAAAAAGAAAAATGACTGACAAAAATGAACTAACTCATACTAAAACAAAAAATTATTGTGCTTAGAAATCACTAGCCAATCACATAAATTTTATGGCCTTCACTTTGGGCTCCAAATTTTGATGATCAACTCCTTCAAACTTCAGTAGAAAAATTAAACTGATATGTATAATGATAATGAAAATTTTCATAATTCTAGTCAAAACATGTAGTGCTTGAGAAGCCTACCATTGACAGGTATTCCTCTGTAATCTTTCCCAATCATTTCTTCTAATAGGTAAGCATGTTTTCCTTTTGAAGCTGATTGTATGGCCCTTTCCATAAATTCTCGAACTTACCATGATTCCCTTTGTCCTCATTTCTTGCATCCCAATAGAGGACTACATAACAATCGTAAGTTGAAAAGTGTAACCAGGATCGTTCTTCATATTGACTATGTAATTATGTATTTATGTAGAGAAGAAGACAAAGATAATAAAATGTATTTTGTTGTACTTGCTTCATGTGTTTCATGAGCATGATTTTATTATAAGTTAACAGACTTATTCTTGATTTATATTAGGGTTTTGTCTTCTAGGTATAAATATAATTAAGTTTCATATATATGAAGGATCTACTCTAGAGAAAATGCTCCAAGAACTTTCCAAATAAACCATGCAAGAATGGTTTATCTCAGCCCTCAAACAACATTGACAGATAAGCTCAAAATGTCGGCCTTCCAACAACAAGTCAATTCAGCCTACAAGAAAAATAAATGGATGGCTTAAAGACAGTAAAACTACCTCTATATATACACAAGTTCTGTGGTTCATTTGGAGAACAATTTTGGTTAACTCTGAGTTTAAGTGCAGACTTTTAGTTGGAATCTAGCACAAAATTAGGATTGGAGAAGTTGTGTGCATCCTTGTGATATATTAGTGTGATAGGTGTTGTGGTATATTGGAACAAGAGTGCATACTGTTCATCAAAGAAAGTGCAGATAATTCTGAGGTGGTTATAGTGTGACAGGATCTAGATACATGAAAAGCTCAAGGGAAGTGTTTCTATGTTAAAGTGCGGATCTGTTTGAGAAGGGTTTGCAGACTGTCCTGAAGTGAAAGTGTTGATCAAAAGTAATATTGATATTCATCTTCAATTCATGTAAATTTGGTACAATGGTCTGTGCAAAACTTGTAGATAATACGAAGAGAAGGAGCAGTTAGAAAGTGGGAGAAAGTAGGAAGGTAAATCTTAGATTCCTTCGTAACTACAATTTATATATATCTCAAGTAAATGAAGTTTCAAATGTATAAGAAGGAAGTGTTGGTGCATAACAGTGCAATTTGGTGAAGGGAAGAAGGATCAGCATTGGAGGACATCAAAGAAGGTCTTGGATTCATATATAGGTCAAGGGTCTAATTCTTGGTCATGGTACTTGTCATTTGAAAATCTATAAGAAGAATTTCATGTAGGTTTTCCTCTCCAAGAGGGAGAGGATTTTCCCTGGCTCTAGGAGCCTAGTTCTTGTGTCTCGTGTATTTTGATAATTTACTTGATGAAAGATTAAATAAGCCAAATAAGGGAAGACATAAGTAACTCAAGTAACCTGACAAGTAATTATCATGAAGAGAATTGGAATTAATCACTATCCCTCCAAATTCTCAACATGGAATCAGAGCTAAGGTGCTAAAGGAAGGGCTACTTAGCAAAGAGGCACTCAAGGAAACAATAATCAAAGTATTCAAAGGATTCACTCTTCAAGAAAATAATCTTTGCCATAAAATATTTATATTCATGACATTGTTGGAAGACACATCATCTTTTGGAAACATCCTTTGTCATCAAGGATTCAAGATCACCTACATTGGAGAATTTAATCTAAGAAGAAGTTCATGACTTCATCTTCATCATCATCAAGGAATTTTGTGAAGTAGAAAGTCACTTAGTCAAGTAAGTATCTATGACTATATAAAATTTTCAAAATGACTTATTGTATATATAACAACAAATTGGTTGGGTCATCAAACTTTAATGCATGGAAGAAAAGGACAGATCTAAATCTAATTGAAAATGAAGTTATGGGCTTCATAGAAGGAACTACAATTCAACCTATAAATAAATTCTAACATATATCAAATACATGAAGGGATACATAAGAGCCCGAAGGAATCTTATAGAATCCATAAAAGACTCTCTCATTCCCTATGTATCAAATCTAGAATCGTCGAAATAAATATATGATAAATTGGTGGAGCTATTCTCGAAATTTTCTATAAAGGAAATAATACCCTTGAGATGAAAACTATAGAAATTCAGAATGTCAAGAAAGGAAGGAATAATTCAATATTTTATGGATATTTTCGCAATATGAGATCAATTAAAGAAATTGGGAGAAGCAATGTCTAATAGAGAAATACTCACTACGGTACAAAATGCTTTACCGAAATAATGGAGAGGTTTCACTTCAAGCATACATGAGAGAGAAGAAGCCATGCCATTCCAAGTTCTAGGTAAGATAAAAGAATCACGATTGAAAGTAGGATCAAGTGTAGTGAATCAAGCGTTTTCCGCCATGTCCAAGAAGAAAGGAAGATTCGGTAAATTTGGTCATAATAATAAGAGAATAAATATGGCATAACCACGATGCTTTGGATGTAGTGATCTTGGGAATTATTACCAAAATTTTCATAAATTTAGAAAGGAAAAGAGGAAAAGGGAAGAACTCCATGTCACAGATGAAAGGGAAGAACCCCATGCCACAGATGAAAGGGAAGAACCAGATGCAAAGAAATCTAAGAAAGAAGAAAGTGAAAGATCTCTATGAACATCTTTCTCCTCAAAGAGATTTCTGTTGATTATAAAATATAAGGAAGAAATGTATATTCATAGCATCATGGAAAGAACACTTGGTGGTGCATCTCCTAGAAACCTTATCTATAAACAACATTGATGGAAGGAAGTCATCAAGATCAAGAGTCATCATGGAAACTCATGCTGACAATTTTTAATGGATTTCTCTATGAATTCACTGATTATAAAGAAAGAATAATGGTTTCAACAAGAATTCTATGCTACATAATTCTAGGATGTGATGACATATTGATGGAGTAGCTCAAGGGAATGAAGCTCTTAATTGTAGAGAAATTGCTATAGGATGACTCAAAGGAAAAAGGTATGGGATATATATATATATATATATATATATATATATATATATATATATATATATATATATACTGACACTAGATGCTATAAAGTCATGTCATATGGTTGCAGGTGATGGACTTCTATCTTTAGAAGTATGACCTAGGGAGGAGGATCTCTCGGTGCACTGATAGATGAAATCAACATAATATATATCCTCATATGGAATATGAGGTGGTTGTATATGAATGAGTAGCTGTAAAATTGTAAGTTCCTGGGAATAAAAATGTGCAGAAAGGAAGAGATCATGAAATGCAACCATGTCAAGAGGTAGTTATCATCCAGAAGCTAAGAAGATGTGACTAGAATATCTCCTCGAAGGATATGTAGAATCTGATAGAGTCTTGTAAAGAAGAAGAACCTTGAAAAAACTTATCATTAAGAGATGTGTCAATCTGAATAAAGGATTCTGATGCCTACATGAATATGTCATGGTGAAATATCATCACTTAGGTAAATTTTGTTTTAAAAGTTTATATGTATATGTTTATCTGCATGAATTTGTGTAGGGCCGCTAACCATGAGAAAGGATGTATAATCCTTGGATATTATTCAAAAGAAAGTAGCATGGCATAAAAGATGGACTAGATAAGAAAGGCATATGAATCACTTTCTGGTAGATGACATGGCTTATGAATGAAAGTGATGGATGATTTGTGCCCTATGGAGATAAAGTTGAAGATTCCTCAAGATCAAAATCCATGACATCGAGGGGAGGAATTCTTCATGAGTAGCTAGGTGTATCACCATTCCTTCTGCAGGTCCCTATTTGAGAGGGATCCTGGTGATCATTTTATTACTTGGAAGAAACTGGGCGATTCCTAAGAATGAGCTTAGGTACATTCCTTCTACAAGAATGAGTACATTCCCTTGTGGAATAGGTCCTCCCTAGCTGAGAGGGAGAGATAGACACATCAATCTGGTCTTCACTTCAAAAGATAGAATGGAGGATTGGGTAGTCATCTGGCATTCGATACTCTTTGAGAATGTGTTAGGGCATTCAAGATAAGAGTTTTCAGGGACTGATATTATTTGAAGGCTAGGTACCCAAGAGAAGAATAGTCCAAGAAGGTCATACTTTGGGAACACTCGGTTGGAGTATGTACCTTGGAGAGAAAATGAATATGGTGTCTATAAGTCATGTGTCTCACCAACATTGTAGCCCATTGTATTGTTGTGATCCAGGTGGATATTGGTGGCCACCCACCTATTCCACTTGGGGCCCCACCATTGCCTCTATTAGTTTTTCAGTTTCGACACAACTTACTATTTTTAGCCATTTTTCGGGTCCTAAACTTTTGGAGACATTTTGAGGCCCTAAACGACATTTTTTAGGAAAACTAGGAGCAACATGGGTCCATGGACTAATGTTTCTCACATTAAAAGTTTTAGTCCTCATATAGATCTTTCTAATGAGGTATAGTGCGCATCAAAAGAAGATCGTATGCTAAAGTTACGTCCCTAGGAAGTTGAAACACCAATTTACCCAAACTAGGCCCATAGTTTTGGCACTTCATCTCCTAGGGTTAGGGTTTTGGATGTTTGGGGTTTTCCATTGTTTCTAAATAATAAATAGGCCCTCGAGCCTCATTGTAACATATTTTATAGGCTTGTACCCACCACATCTCTTCTCAGAGATAAGCTACCAGCGCCCTAGCTAGTTTATTTTCATTCTGTCTGTAAGAAAATTATTTGATATTAATGAAAGGAAGTGTTATTTCCAATGCATCTTTGTATTCATGGTTATATGTGTATTATTTTGTGTTTTTGTATAAATCTAGAGCTGTGGTATCAGAGTGGTCTACTTTTTCTCGATCTTTCTTTGCTTGTCCCCAACGAGGTCAAGGTATAAGGATTTAGGGATCGATCTGGTTGAACCTTTACAAGATCGGCATCACAAACCCCGATGACCGCCCATGGGGGATGAAAGGAAAGATGAGGGAGTAGGAGATCCTCTCAAAATATTGCTTGAGGAGGCCCTCAAAAAACAAAGGAACACGATGATGGATAAATTTGCCCAGATCCTTCAACGACTGTCCATCGGTGGCGCATTTGCATCCAACAACCACTCTTGAGGTGCGACTCCCTTTAAGGTACAAATGAACTTCAACATTCCCAAATTTAAGGGCCAAATAGATGTAGATGTCATAGTTAGATGGTTGAATCTATTAGAAGTATATTTCTCGGTTCATGACTTTTCCGACTGGGAGAAGATTTTTTTGCACTCCTCAAAGCTACTCCCCATGTCAAGGACTGGTGGGAAACCTACTGTGAGAAAAAGGACGAGATAGAACCCTTTATTTTCTCAGTCATACCCACTTGGAATTATTTCTGAGATGTCATCAAGGAACAATGATATCCCATGGGGAGCTATGAGGACAAGTACATACAATGAACCACGTTGCGGCAACAAAGAGATCAAGATGTGCATAAGCTGACAAATCTATTCCATACCCTGCGCACAAAGTTGGGTATCAAATATGTAGAGAAAAATTTGGTGATAAAGTATTGCAGTTGTCTGCATAGATACATTCAAGAGTAAATTGAGTTCCTCGACATCTCCTCGCTTGGTACGACATATCGATATGCTACCAAGATTAAGCAGAAATTCAAACAGAAGAAGGGAGACTTTGGATCTATGAATCAAAAGCAAGGGAAAGGTACCCCAAAACCACAAAAAAAAGGAAAAATCCAAGGCATGGCATCCCAAGACAACCTTCCAAAGCTGCAAGAAAAGAAGAATGTCATGAAGCCAAAGAAGGACACGCGAAAGTGGTGTGAGTTCCATAAGAGCTCCACTCACAACACAAGTGAGAGTCAGGCCAAGAAATCGCTAGTGGTTGAGATGAGGGCTTATGATAGAACCTAACAAGGGGAATGACAATGGGAAACAAATTATTGATGCGGAGCCCAATGCCATTTTTTCCACTACGAAGATCCAGAAGGAGGAACCAGAAGTTCCAGAGGAGGAGGAGGAGCGTCTCTTCCACTCCCAGATGTGGGTAAAGGGTTCCCTTCTACAGTTCATTGTCGAAAATGGGAGCCAAAAGAACCTCATTTTATCAGACGTCGTGAAGAAATTGGGCTTGCTGACCACACCACACCCATAACCATACACCATCGTGTGGCTTCACTAGGGACAGGATCTCTGCGTCAGCCAACAGTGTCGCCTTCCCTAAAACATCAAGCCCTTCACAGATGAGGTATTACGTGACATTAATCCTCTTTGTGATGTATTATTAGGCCAACCATATTTGTGGAAGTGACATGATGTGTATTGAGTCCTAGCCTCACAATGTTATTGTTACTTTGGGAAATAAGTTGTACAAGATACCATAGGTAACATTGCCTACCGCTATATCTTTGGTTACTACAAAAAAATGTAGTAAGCTCATTTCCAAAATGAGGAAATTTGTTTTCCTGATGATCTACCCCCAGGGCAAGAAGATGATTGTGGCCACAACCTCCAGACATGGCTCCTCTGCACAACAACAATAAATGGACAAGGTTGTGGAGGAGCACGGGGACATATTCACCTCACCCATAGGGGTGCCTCTGCACTGTCAAGTCAAGCACCCCATTGATCTGACCCCAGGTGCGCTGCTACCCAATGGACCAATCTATTGACACTCTGTTGTAGAGAACGATGGAATCAAGAGGAGAATTTAGGAGCTACTGCAGAAAGGTCACATTTGGCAAAGTTCATCGCCATGTAGGAGCCCGATCATGTTGGTACAGATGAAAGATGGGACTTGGAGACTGTATTGACTATTGAGCGTTGAACAAGATCACTGTCCGGAATAGGTACCCGATCCCACAGATTGATGACCTTCTGGACAAACTCAAAGGGGTGAAATATTTCAGCAAGATCAACTTGAAATCTAGGTATCACCAGGTACCAATTGGACCCTCCGATGTATGGAAGACTTCCTTCATAGCCAAGGAGAGCCTTTTCGAATGGCTGGTCATGCCTTTCGGGTTCACGAATGCTCCCGCAACCTTCATGAGGTTGATGGATGATATCTTGGGGCCATTCACCAACTCATTTGTAGTGGTGTACCTACATGACATTTTTATATTTAGCTAGACTTGGGAAGAGAACCTCCACCACATCTGACAAGTCTTCCAAACACTATGACAACACAAGTTGTGTGCCAATTTGGAGAAGTGCACTTTTGGCATGACCCAGGTTTAATATCTGGGATACATTATTCATGAAAGGGGGGTGCATGTAGATCCATCCAAGATCCAAGTAATTCAGGATTAGCAAGCCCCAACCACTCTAATAGAGCTTTGCATCTTTCTGGGTCTTGCTAATTTCTACCACAGGTTCGTTTTTGGATTCTCTCATATCACTTGGCCCTTGAGTCAAGTCACTAAGGGAGGAGTGAAATAGAAATTGTTCTGGTCGGAATCTCAACAGGAGGCGTTCGTATAATTGAAACATCACCTCTATTTTTCCCTAGTGCTCAAATTATTGGACTTGCAACAACCATTTGAGATTGAGACAAATGCCTTTGACTATGCTATTGGGGTAGTTCTTATTCAGCAGGGGAATCCAATGGAATATCACAGTGAGACATTGCCTGACATAGTCCGTAAGTATCCCCTTATGACAAAGAAATGTATTCCATTATGCAGGCTTGTAAAAAATGGATGAATTACATTTTGGGGAAGGAAATAGTCATCCACACAGACCACTGACCCCTACAATTCATATAGACATAAGGGAAGTTTCAGAACGATCGCGATCAGAAGTGGTCCACATATCTACAACAATTTCATATGAACATAAGGAAGAATAAGGGTAGCACCAATAATGTTGTAGACTGCCTCAGCCAACCATCGATCGTGGTGCTAACCAACGTTCTCAACCCTTGTGGGCACGGGACTTCTGATTGACCGCTTCTCTACAAGTGTGATCCAGAATTTGGCCACACATACAAGGCACTCTTGGGGGGTATGCAAGTTCCAAATTTTCACCTCCAAGATGCACTATTATGTCACTTGGGAAACCTTTTTGTTCCTTCAAGTGAGCGTGCCAAGATGATATGGGAAGCACACTACAGACGAGTCTCTAGGAATTTTGGGGTCGAGAAAATAGTGGTAGTACTGTACAAGTTTTCTATTGGTCGAACCTTCAGCAGGATGTAGGGAAGTACATCAGATCCCTCACTACTTGCGCCATTGCCAAACCGACCATCAAGAAGCAAGGCCTCTATACTCCACTACCTTCCCCTAGTCAACCTTGGGAATCCATGTCCATGGATTATGTGTCAGGCCTTACTTATAATAAGCATGGAAACGCTTGTGTTTTCATGGTCATCGATAGATTATCGAAGATGGCCATTATCGCGACCTGCAAAAATAATATCACAACAAAAGCCACTGTTGAACTCTTATTTTAACATGTGTGGGTGTACTTTGGGATCCCAAAGTCTATCATCTCAGATTAGGACAACAGGTTCCTCAAGAAATTTTGGTCCAGCCTCTGGTCAATTTTGGACACCAAGCTCACCAAGTCCACAACTTTCCATCCCCAAACTGATGGCCAAGCAGAGGTCATCAACAAGATGATTATACACATTCTGCGCATGTAAAATTCCAAGAATTCATGCACATGGGATGAGAGCCTCCCCTATGTACAACAGAGTTATAGTCAGGCTCTCCACAGCTCAACTAACCACAACCCTTTTAGGTGGGCTTGTGACTCCAACCACTATGTCCCATTAATGTAGCCATGCAATTTGCGGCTACTCAGGCCAATTCGTCTCATGTCCAGTCTGAAGCTGACAAAGCAAACAACTTCATCGAGCACATTCAACACATCTTCCAATAGGTTCGTGACGTATTGGATAGAGCCAATGCTAAGTACAAGCAACGACATGATCAACATCGGGTGTGACAACTCTTCCAGGAGGGCGACAAAGTGTGGCTACATTTGCAGAAGGAGCACCTCACTGGACCCCACCGCAAGCTTCGCCTACTCTGATATGGGTCATACACCATCCACAAGGCTGTAGGTAATAATGCATTCAAGCTCAGTATTCCACCATTCCTTGTTCTGCACCCAGTATTCAATGTGGACCACCTGCGTCCCTACTTGTCACCTCTATTGGACACCTCTAACATTGAAGAACAACTCACACCAACAGAGTTAGACCCAGAATACATGTAACAGGCCACCACATAATATATCATAGACATTCAAATCAAGAACACTCGCCTATAGAAGATCCAACTGTATCGGGTTGTCAAACCTGGCCAACTCCTGCACCAAGGCAAGTGGTTCACCAGGGACCAAGTTCAGCAGAAGTTTCCTAATATCATGGAGGAACTCAATGCAATGGGTACCATTGCTTCCTAAGGTGGGGGGAATGATCTTGGTAAATATTTTTGGCCACCCACCTATTCCACTTTGGCCCCCACGATTTTCTCTTTCAGTTTTTCATTTTCGGCACAAATTACTATTTTTAGCAGTTTTTCAGGTCCTAAACTTCTGGAGTCGTTTTGAGGCCCTAAACGATGTTTTTTGGAGAAACCGAGAGTAACATGGATGCATCAATTAATGTTTCCTACATCAAAATTTGTAGTCCTTGGATATATCTTTATAACAAGATATGGTGCACATCAAACGAAGATCGTATGCCAAAGTTACGTCCTCGGGAAGTTGAAACACCAATTTACCGAAACGGGGCCCATAGTTTTGGCACTTCATCTCCTAGGGTTAGGGTTTTGGATGTTTAGGGTTTTCAATTATTTCTAAATAATAAATATGCCCTTGAGCCTCATTGTAACACGGTTCAGAGGCATGTAGCCTCCACATCTCTTCTCAGAGATAAGCTACTAATGCCCTAGCTAGTTTATTTTCATTATGTCTGTAAGAAAATTTTAGTTCTTTGATATTAATGAAATGAAGTATTATTTCCACTGCATATTTTTATTTATGGTTATATGTGTATTATGTTGTGTTCCTGCATAAATCTGGATCACTTTGAGAGATGGGGTTGTTAGTTAAGACCTTACACTAGGACAATGATGGTTGATATGAGGCTATACAAATGTGATTACCAATATGATTCTTCTTATGAGATTATTCAGTTTGAAAGTTACCATGTACCTGTATGAATACTTCCCTAGTTAGGAGGGAGTGTTGAAAAGTGTAACTAGGATCGTTCTTCATATTGACTATGTAATTATGTATTTATGTAAAGAAGAAGACAAAGATAATAAAATGTATTTTATTGTACTTGATTCATGGGTTTCATGAGTAAGATGTTATTATAGGTTAATAGAATTATTCTTGATTTATATTAGAATTTCTTATTCTAGGTATAAATACAATTAAGTATTATATATATGAAGGATCTAGTCTAGAGAAAATGCTTCAAGACCTTGCCAAAGAAACTGTGCAAGAATGGCTTATGTCAGCCCTCAAACAACACTGAAATATAAGCTCAAAAATTCGGCCTTCCAATAGCAATTTAAGTTGGCCTACAAGCAAAATGAATGGTCGGCATAAAGACAGTGAAACTGCATCTATATATACACAAGTTCTGTGGGTCATTTGGAGACAACAATTTCAGTTAACTCTACGTTTGGACGGAATCTAGCACAAAATTAAGATTGGAGAAGTTGCATACATCCTTGTGAGTGCAGACTGTTCATCAAAGGAAGTGTGGATAATCCTGAAGTGGTTACAACGTCACAGGGTCTGGATATATGCAAAGTTCAAGGGTAGTGTTTCTGTGTTAAAGTGCGGATATGTTTGAGAAGGGTTTGCAGATTGTCCTGAAGTGAAAGTGTTGATCAAAATCAATATTCATATTCATATTCAGTTCATGTAAATTTGGGACAATGGTCTGTTCAAAACTTGTAGATAATATGAAGAGAAGGAGCAGTCAGAAAGTGGGAGAAAGTAGGAAGGTAAATCTGAGATTTACCTTCATAACTACAACTTATATATATCTCAAGTAAATGAAGTTTCAACTGTATACGAAGGAAGTGTTGGTCGAAAATAGTGGAAGTTGGTGAAGGGAAGAAGGATCATCATTGAAGGACATCAAATAAGGTCTTGGATGCATATATAGGTCAAGGGTCTAATTCTTGGTAATGGTACATGTCATTTGAAAATCTATAAGAAGAATTTCTCGTGGGTTTTCCTGTCCAAGAGGGAGAGGTTTTTCCCTGGATCAAGGAGCCTAATTCTTGTGTCTCGTGTATTTTGATAATTGACTTGATGAAAGATTAAATAAGCTAAATAAGTGAATACATAAGTAACTCAAGTAGCCTCACTAGTAATTATCAACAATATAATTTGAATTAATCACCCGCCCTCCAAATTCTCATCATCTTGAATTCGTCTGCCTTTGTCTTGTGATCATACACTTTCTTGATTCTTTCCTAAAGCTTGGAAGTGTTTTGAAACACCTCCTCCTTGGTTTTTTCTAAATGTATCATTTGATTTATCCGCTAGTGAACATCATTCGGCTCATTGCAAATTTCCTACAACATCTTCATGTCCGGGACAATAAGAGAGGTAGGAAATAATGTATTAATACCATAGACTAACTCAAAAGGTGATATACCTATAGACTTATTACTTCTTACTCTTTTTGTACATAAGGCATTGATGAGCTTCTTATGCTAATTTTTCTTGTTTAATTTGAGCATCTGCTTAATAATATTGACCAAAGATTTATTTGAAGACTCAGCCAAACCATTAACTTGTTGGTAGTATGTCATCAAATGTCCCAAAATGATATTGTACTTCTCACAAAAATCCACCATATTTTTGGATTTGAATGCAACTGTGTTATCCGTGATGATATTTTGCTGACAACCAAATCTGGACAAGATATTAGATTCCAAAAATTTGAGTAATAACTAAATCAATTTCTTACCTAGTTTGGATTTCTTCAATATAATTCGTAAAATAATATGTATCCATTAGAATCCACTTGTGTTGAGAAGATGATGAAGGATTTATTTCACCAATGAAATCAAGACCCCATTGTTGGAATGGTACCTGAACTAATATGGGTTGCAAAGGAAGTGGAAGCAGCTTCTTCTTTCCTTGGAAAACTTGACAATCATGATAACTCATCACGGTCTTGTACACATTAGCAAAAGAGTGGGCCAATAGAAACCAACCCTTAAGATTTTGTTTGTTGTGGTCTTCCAATATAAATGGCTGCCACAGTCACCCTTGTGGAAATCTCTCATCACTTCCTTCACTTCACTTTCGATGAGACAATTCAGCAAGACACCTCCCAGGCCTTTCCAATATAACACATTCTCTAAAATAAAATACTTCGAAGATTTTAATTTCAATGATGTAACTCTTCTTTTAGACACACCCGTCAGAGATACCTGTGTCATCGATTCACCAGATTCTTCATCAGAAAGTGAAGAAATCATATTTATATCCACGCATGTAGATTTGATTCGACCATCATATTTTCCAAAATCTACCACTTGATAAGATTTGTTGGCTTCATCTCCAAATCATACTCAAGAATGGTTGCAATCCATTTTTTTCACCTCCCTTCTCGATCTGTTTGCATCATCACATCCTTTACTACTACATTTGGAACATAGGCTACGATATGAGTATGTAAAATGTATACCTAGAATTCCTTCAGCGCTTTCACCAAGGCTAAGGCTTGCTTCTCAATTATGTTATATATTAGTGCTGCATCTCTTATGGTCTGTCTAAAATATGCAATCGGATGCTCCGCCTTGGAATATTTATTTTGCATTAGTACGACATCGAACAAGTTCTTGAAGGCGAATGAAAATATTATGAAATATAAAGTATAATAAGGATTGATCAGTGTGGGAGCACATGTTAAAGAAAATTTCACTGAATTAAATGACTTCATATCATGTTATGAGCATCTTACTCACTTTCCTTCTTTAGCATGCCACTCATATCTCTTAGGTGCTTAGCGAGATTGGGAATGAATCTCCTCAAAAATCTTATCTTTCCATTGAAAGATTGAATCTCATTTTTTCTCAGTGGAAAATATAATTTTTGAATTGCTTCGACCCTGGAGGGATCAATGCGAATAAAATCCTTTGAAATGATATGCCCAATTAATTTACCATCCTTATGGAAAATAAACTTTTCTTCGGATTCAGCGAGATGCAAAATTTTCTGTATTTCTGAAATACTATCTTCAAATGGTGCAAGTGCTCATCATATGACTGTGAAAATATTGTGAAATCATCAATATAAAATACAAGGAACACATCCTTGTCATTTGAGAAGGCAATGTCCATAGCCCACTGAAAAGTAGCCCCTGCATTCTTGAGCCCAAATGGAATCTTGGTGTACATGAAGGTACCCCATGGCATGGTGAATGCTTTATTCTCTTAGTAATATTAATGCACCAATATCTTATTGTATCTCGAATATCTGTCAAGAAGTGACATCCTTGAACCTCCACCAACCCTCCGCAATATGTGATCCCTCTTTGGCAAAGGATAAATGTATTTTAATGATACCTTATTAAGATTTCTGAAATCAATGCAAAGAATAATCTCTCTCGTCTTCTTTCGAACCGGCACAATATTATACATCCAATCTGAAAATTGAATAGGAACTATACAAGCCTTGTAAATTCAGGATACCTCTTTTTCAATCAATGGTAGCAAATTGGGATTGATTCTACTCAACTTCTAGTGGAAAGGCTTTTGATATGGCTTGATTTGGATGGTGTGCTGGATGATATCTTTGTTGTACACCTTAATATCTGAATATTCCCAAGAAAACACATCAGAAAATAATTTTAATAGAGCTTTGTATTTACATTTCAACTCAGGGGACAAGGATATTGATATCTTGACCATCTTGGGTTTCTCTGTTGTACCATTGTTCACATCTTCAACACATGTTTATGTGAGGACGATTGTGGGATTTTTTTCCACATCATCATGATCAAAAAACTCTTCCAAAGGAACTAAACCTCATGGAATGTTGTTGTCCTTCAAATGTTGAACTTCAACTTCAACAGCCTCAACTACTTGATCATCTTCATTGTACACTTCATACATGTGGGAGTTAGCAAACTCCTCTTCATTCTCCAAGAATTTATTAATATGTTTTTCATCCCGAAATACTTGCCAATATCTTAGATTGTTAGGGTTAGTCATGTGATGCTTCACATGAATTTCAAAATTATTAGTGGAACTAATTGGAATATTAAAATTACTAGCCGATGTGGTAAGTGAATCAAACATGAAATTTTGAATTCTTTTAATCAAAGACAAATTATATACTGGAAATTTTTTTAAAACATCAAGAACAACATTACGATAAGCTCTCACCTAGGATGTTTGGCTTGGTACTCCCCTTTTACCTGCTTTATTACCAACTCGCGGTTTCCATATAATGTGATTCTTTTTGCACCTAACATTTTCAGAATTCAGAGACTGGTGATTAAGGCATCATACTCTGCTTCATTGTTAGAGAGATCAAAGGCTAGCTTGTAGGAACATAATCTTACATTCCTTGGAACTTTTTTCTGACTGATGTATAGGGCTACAGGTCCAGATTCTGATTCCAACTCCATCTTTCCCCAATGAACCATAAAAATCCATGGTCCAAAGACCTTCCTCATGATCGAAAAAATGAAATTATGTGGGTTGAAATTCTTCTTCTTTTCGATCGACTGTCTCTAATTCAACTGATTCAACTGATCCTTGCTGTGATTTTTCTATCTTTTTCTCTGAAATGCTTTGCTACAAGTTCTCTAAATTCTGATTTCCATTTTCTTCTTTCAAGATTGCTTGTACATTATTTGTTTATTCTAAAAAATTTTCTCCTTCTACAGGCTGAGTATCTAAATCATCAATACCGCTATCATTATACAGTATAAATGATTCTAAATCAGTATGTACAGAGTGAATCGAGTGATTCTTAGGCTGAAACTTACTAGTGATCATGTACTTCATTTTCACCTCTTGGTATAGCTTCCTAAGCTGGCCAATTATCATAATTGTTGCATATGAAAAATCAAGCTGTAAAGTACCTCTAAATTTGGCTCCCTAAGACTTTGAAAGAAACATTCCATACATTGGAGGTATTTCAATAGCTACAACATCCATCAACACATTTTTAGCAGGGATTTTATCCAAGGAAAAAACTAAGTCTTTAATAAGAGTGAGGCAATAGACTCTACTGAAATAAAAGGAATATAGGTCATGATATGGTTGGGTTATGTCCAGCCGTAACTTATCCATAACTTTTGGCATTAAATTATGTGAATTCGTGGAATGCAACATGGAATTATAGAGAATGTAATCATGGACTCTCAAACTAAGATAAAAAGGAAGGGCTTCACTATCTTCAAGGTTCCCATCTATGGATGAACCAAAAAGGAATTCAGGATGGTCATCACTGGCATTCACCATGTGCGACATGTGGTATAATTTCAACATGTTAGCAATCCGGGATTTATATCTATCATTTTTAACAAGTTCAATAAGATGAATAAACACCTTTAACTTAGAATTTCCACTCTTTAAGCTAAACAAAACGGATTTTTTTTCTACCTCTTTCATGAGGTTATCCCTCTTTTTAGGTTGTTCTTTTGTTGAAATTTCCTTCCTTTTCACTTCTTTATATTTTATCGATGTACTTGTATATGCTTTACTATTCTTGCTCTCACTTATGGCAGTAGGCTCCTTCTCTTTGTTTTGACTAGCTTGAGGAGTTTGTTTGGGCTTATATAGACAGCCGAGATGTCTCCTTTTGGAGGCTGGGCTAAGAGAGCATTTAGATACCCCCTTTGATAGTCATCGGATTAGACTGCCAACCCATCATTATTTTCAAGGAAAATTTCATGATTATCTGGCACATAAGTTTCTTCGACATATTCATCATCCTATGTAAGATAAATAGGTCCTTGATATTTTGAAAAGAAAATATTTTCTTCAACAATATCATCATCGTCAACTGGTTCTTGAGCATAATTTTGTTGTAATGGAGTCTCGATTTGTTGTTGAGCTTGCTGATATGGAGCTCTTTGTTCTCTCTGCTTTATTTGAAACTATGGGTGTTGTTGCTATCTTCAAAAGTTAGGATTTTGGGGTGGATAATCTTGCTTCCTTTCCGAAATTGACATTATATCTACCATATTCTCTACGGTTCTTATCAAACTGTCCAACTTTTCTTTAGATTAACTTGATGACTCTTCCATTATTGTGACTCTCTTCTCCACTTTACTCTTTGACTTATTAATAAGAATATTAGCTTCAACATTGACTGCATTTTTCTGCATCTCCTCTAATGAAGTAGGGTTCCTTTCCCTGAGATGATATGCCATATCCAAGTCAAAGGCATATGGATAGTGCAACAAGTCCAAATACAGTGGAGGTTTGATATTATTAGGAATGGATTTATATACTTTGTTGAAGCAAGTGGTATAGTATTCAACCAACTCATTTAGCTATCTCTTCGTTGAATTATACTCGGCCAAAATCTAGAGTGGATTTTTCTTTTCCTCCCACTTGGCAAGGAAAAGATCCATCGACTACTATGAATTATACACTGAACCAACTAAGAAAGATTTAAACCATTTCTTTACCTCCCCTGAGAAACTCTGAGCGAGGATTCTCATCTTGGAATAATCATTTTCTACTTCTTCTAAATCAATAAAATTAGTAATCTTATCAACGTGTTGCCTTTCTAACATATTAGTGGTTCCATCAAAGAGAGGAAGTCTTTGTCCATAATTTTGCGGTAAGTCAGTAAGTTGGCCTGGCAGAACCAATGGAGAAAATATAGCCATGGTTTTTCTAAGAGGAAATTTTTTAGGTACAATAGGAAGTGTTGGTACTGAAGGTGTTTGTGTAGGAAAGGAAATAGATGGAGTAGAAGAAACGGTATGTGTAACTGAGGTTGAAAGAGGATCAATGGACAAGAGCTCTTGATAATGCTGGATGAAGGCCTTCTTATAGGTATATTGGAGATGGTTCGATAATTGTTGAATTTTTTCTAACTGACTCCACACCTTCCTATCAAAATCTGACTCTGAATTGGACTCTACAGACAATATACTATTTTCAAGCTTTAGAGAATAAAATACTACTTCAGATAATGATGTGACTTCAGAAAACGTCAAGACATCAAACATAATTTCATACAAGGATGTTCTTGATTTTGATCTAAGAAAATATAATTCAAATTTAAGATCGAAAAGAATATCTTCTAGGGAAAACACCTCAGTGGGAAAATATGTAGACCTTACCAAATTAGATGAAATCGATTGAATCTTGGAATTCTAAGGTATTTTCTTTATAATAAGTTTCTTTAGATCTTTAATGGGAGAAGTTGGATCAGGATTCGATCGTGTATATCTTTTCAGAGCCAATGCATTCTTGCTTCTGCACTTTGGCTCTCTGCAACTTGAATCATCCTTCGCGATATCTAAAGCCTATCACCCAAAGACCTAGAATTCGATGAAGAAATATGGTACACCCAGGGAATATCTATTACTTCATTCCCTGGAAATCGTGCTAGAAATTTTAACCTCCATAATGTCCCAAGGTTGATGCATGGATGCCGGTAGAGATAACCTCAAACCAAGATTTTAGTTTGGTAGCCAGCCCTACAAAACTAGAGAGGGATCTCTCTATGAGATCACAATCAAAGGATTTGATTGGATGAGGAGTAGATTTTAGGCTAGTTAGGTCAACTCTAGGGTTTTGAAAGTTAGATGGTTTTAATGTTCGATTAGGTAAGAAAACCAGGTAGCTAGGTCAAATGTATGAAAGGGTTACAACTGTAAATATATAAAGGAGCAAGGTAGCAATGCTTTAGTGACAGATTAGGGTTTTATCGATATAGTGTAGGGTTTTAAAGAGTGGAGAGGATATTAATGAGCATGCATCATGAATTCATCAAAATTGAAGAAAACAAGCATGAAATTATTTTCCCAAACAAAACAAAGCCACGAAATAATTCTTCTTATCAAAATTTTAGGAAGATCACCGAGGAAAGCAAGGCATGGAAATAGAATATATATATATATATATATATATATATATATATATATATATATATATGAGAGAGGGAGTTTTTATGTAGTTGTATTTAATATATTCTTTGTGAAAAGATATATATATATATATATATATATATATATAGATCTTTCTAAGAAAGGATATAATAGAGAAAATACAACATCAAAAACTCACTACACATGAATTCCTAGATAATAGCTGCAATTGTTCCTCTTAATTTCTCAATAAAACTTGAAGCACAAGCTACAATGGTCTCAAACTTCTGATGGCCAACCAGTCAAATGACCAATAAAAGCATACATATAGACAAAATATCATCTCCCTGCTCTTAGGGGTCGAATCCATCAGTCAAGGAACTAATCACATTATCCTCTCACGTAAAACCTAAAGACTAGGGAGGTGAAAAAAGACTCTCCCTAAGATATAAAAATTGATTATTTTGACCATTTATGACCTTTACAAGCATGTATCTACCTCATAATTATCTCTAAATACCTTAATTACATCTCAAAACATAATTAAATCCTCAATATTGGAAAATTACATGAGAAAAGGAGAAACTATACTAAGTCAACTTCAAAAAATGACCTTCAGGAGAAAACGTTGCGTGTGAGGAGAAAACATAGCGTGTGAGGGATAACTAAATTTTGGAAGGCTTCCCAGTGTCCAAATGTTGATCTGAAAATTTTTGTAGATAGATATTATAGTTGGCTATATGATGTAGTATTCTAGAACTTAAATTAACTAATTTTAGCCCCTCAAAAGTTAATTTTCCCACAGACACTCTGAAAAGGTAACGCAATCTTCAAAAAGGAGGCAGAAAGGTCATTTTTGAGTGGTTTTTTTTACTTTTTGACCTACCAGAAGAGGATGAAATGGAGCTATGGTTTGCTATGATTGATGTAGAGGTCAAAATATATCCAATGGTGTATACCTCATGTCGTTTGGAGGAATATAAGAAAAACATAGTGTGGGCCACACTACCATTTTGATAGAGTGACTATTTCACAAAATTGCCAAAATGCACTAAAATCAACTTTTCACCAAAATTTCTTAAAATTTTATCAAAATTGGTCTAGGCATGCTCCATGAAGACCTGATAAGTAATTTCAAGCAATGATAGAAGCATCAGCAAGAAGATCCAACTTTCCCTTCTCCTTTTACTTGGTTAGGGTTTCTTCTACTTTTTCTTTCAACTATTTGACCTTGACCTTATAGAATTGAATCCTGGTATAGTAATAAGCAGCCATGTGTCTCTACAATTTGTTGTCTCTTTTAGTCCTCCTCATGAGATTTTCCAAATTTCCATTGACTTTATCTATCCAATATTCTTTGTCTTGCTCTATATCTGCTAGTATAAGCTCATACACTGTCATATGTGCCTTAGCTGGAAATGTGTCTCTTTGTTGCTGAAGTGCTCTCTTTAGGTCTCTAGTTCTTGGCCTCTTCCTTTTAACATTTTCTTAATGCTCATTTGGATCATTAACCTGACCTATTTATTTTCCTTTTACTTCCTCTTTACTAGCATCCACCTTATCTCTATT
The DNA here is from genome assembly GCA_034641835.2 of Pinus albicaulis. Classification (NCBI taxonomy): domain Eukaryota; kingdom Viridiplantae; phylum Streptophyta; class Pinopsida; order Pinales; family Pinaceae; genus Pinus; species Pinus albicaulis. Next base: position 623 of record JAXQQM020063949.1, on the reverse strand, counting down.
CAAAATCAACTCATTTACCTTCACTAGAAAATTTGGCCCAATTTCCGACGGTCACTTCGTCGCTATTCCGACACATAGTCGTCGCAAGAGTGACAGTTTGAGGCCGGACAAAATGTGGTTAGCCATTACGTCGCAATTTCGATGCTTTTCCAAAGTGTCGCAATACTGACACTTTTTCCGACGTTTCCAAACAACCGTCGCTCTTCTGACGTTTTCAAAACCATCGCTCTTCTGACGTTTGTAAACTATCGCAATTCCGACGATAGTCATTCTATCGTTTTTGAATATTTCTTCCGACGTTTGCAAATCGTCGCTTCTTCAACGTTCGAAATTTTCGATAATACTCAAATTCATACAATCACACTTTTAAAGTGTTTGAAACCGATGCTTTGGTTGGTAACAAGCCATCGACACTTAATTAGTGTCGCTTTACCAATAGTTTGAAAGTGTCGCTCTTCTCGACACTTTGAATAGTCTATAGCCTTGCCATCGACGTTTTGAATGTGTCTCTTCACCGATGCTTTGTAGGTGTATCTCTATGGATGATTAGTCATGTCGTTTCTTCCGATGTTTTTTGATACGCTGGCCGACGCTTTGATAAAAAATTTTAAAAAAAATTAAAC
>JAXQQM020065763.1:0-63208 GCA_034641835.2 Pinus albicaulis | reverse complement strand
AAAAGAAGAGAGAAGGCCATAATAAGAAGCTTTCAGATCTTAAGCCTTCAATTTTTGATGTTCAGTTTCTGCAAATAATAATCTATGTGCAGCTTGTTTTTATGCCATAGATCATAGCAAGTCGAACAGCTCAATCTTGACTTGACTATTTTAAAATTTCTGTTGTAGAATTTAGAGAATGAAAGTTTGTTGGACTGTTTAATCCCAACAGACAGTAGACTAGGTAGAGAAATATCTGAGCTCAACTGTTTAATCTGAGTTCAGGGAGAAATAAGGAGTAGAAGTAGATTATATTTCCTGCTTTCAAAAGAATAAAATGTTGTGAGTAGAGTTTGCCAATCCAAGTGCACTCTGATGAAGAAAAAATGCTAGATCTGTAGGATTGGGTAGGTAGCAAGCTTGTTGATAAAGGTCCATTGTTTTCATGGCTACCAAATATGTTTTTAGAGAAGATCATTCAATCACAGAAGGACAACCCAATGGATGAGGCAACTAATCAGCCTCCCAGAAATCAAGTCTGAATTCTTGATGCCTTCAAGAAGGCACCATCCCCAAGTGGAGCCACTGTTAGCCACCTATAATATTTTGTTATACCAAAAGGTGGCTAAATCTTTTTGAGCCTCCAAGGAAAAAATTTTATCATTAAGAAATTTTTGGCTCTTGAAGTCTCTTTAAGGCCTCATGCCTCTGTCCAAAATCCTCATTACTGTTCCTATTAATTCTGCTGATTTCCTGTAAGAAACTGCTGAAGAAACCATCATTTTTCCCCTTTCTCCCACTCATAACTAACCTTCATTTACTCCCCCTTTTCTCCATATTATTTCCCTACTTTTCATAAGTGTCTCCCTCCATTCGTGAAAATCCTCCTGACATAGTTTAAAACTTCTGGTTGAGCTGTGCCGAACCCCCAAAATCCCCTTTAAAATCTTTCCCCTAACCTTTGTTGGCCATTTTCCTCCCTTACCCCTCTATCGTTCCTTTCCTTGGCCTTCAAATTCCATTTAAAAAGGCCAAAACCCACCTTCCGACCTTAATATAGGCATAAGCCCCCTCCCGCTAGCCCCTTTCAAACCACTTCCCCGCACATGCCCCGGCGCTGGGACCAAGCACTTAAGTCCCAAGCGCTAATCGCAATCAGAAGTCGGATGGGTGCACAAATCCTTTGTAAATAGTCTAAACTCCGATGCGATTTATTTATAACAATAAGTCTGGCGATGCGTTCCGCACCGTTGATCTTCCGTGGAGATCTGACGGTGGAGCGCTAATCGCAGCCCCCCGCCCGATCGCAATCGCAATGCTTCAAGTGTGCCCTCCGATCAATCGCAGTCCATACCTCCGATCTTTCGATCCTACTCTCCCTCCGATTTATTCTTGACCATTGATCTGTCCCGCAGATCAACGGCCAGCACTCAATCGCAAAGGGCTCAATCGCAAAGTTTCAATCGCATGTTGTTGTGTGACCTCCCCGATTGCGATCCTCCGATTAAATCTGGGCCGTCCATTTCCCGCCTATCCAACGGTCCTTATTCCCTCCGATCGCAAGTCTTACCGCTATTTCAAAACCCGCCGATTCTTTTTCCGCCGTCGATCTGATCTACAGATCAACGGCCAGTGCTTAATCGCACTGGAAATTCAATTGCATCCCCTTTTCTGCCACCCCCGATTGAGATCCTCTGATTAGATCTGGACCGTCCACGTGTCCAGATCGGACGGTCCAAAACCACCCCGCCTTATTTTTTCTCCCCGCTCTCATTTTTCTGTTTTGCGCCGATTTCCACCGTTAGATGTTTTTATCCGACGGCTACGCTCTTTTCCCCGCCATCTGAAGCAATTTAAACCAAAATCCGCAGGATTTCTTAAATGTTTTATGTTTGATGCAGGTGTTTTAAAAGGTTTTCCATTTTATCACGAAGAAATGCCGAGGGCTGGGAATGACGATTCTCATGCCCTCGTTTCATTAAAGAGAAGCCATCCACGGGGCTCCATTCCATGTTTCGTCAGTGCTCTATGAGTATTGATGCCATAAGGCCCGGTGTGGCTCTGCACATTGACAAGACACTGCGTTTTAACGCGATTTTAAAAGAGTATAAGTTTTAAAGAACAGAGCGCGGAAGGACAGAAGATTGAAGACAGATTTGGGGGATTATGGCTAAGAATGCTTATAAAAACCTAATTCCCCGAATTTAGACACTATTTAAGAAAATCATAAGTGTTTCGCTGACAGAAAGGTTTCCACCGCTTCAACTGAGGCGAATTGATTCCTCAGCTACTACAAAGAGCCACCTGTCGCCTCAAACCATTCAGAACAGAGGCCGAAGTTATTGCTCGAAGAAATATCTTCCTCCAGCATTGCCAAGAAGTTATTTTTGCAAGGAAACCAATGAATAAATATATGCAGAGTTACTCCAAAACATACACAAAGCCTCAAAGTCAAACAAAGTTTCCACCGAGCTTTGATATTTATTGTGAAACAGTTAATGTAGTGATCCACCTGTAAATTTTTCCCTTGAGCCTCTCAAAGGGCCGAGAAGTCTTCACTCTGCATTAATTGTCCTTGAGATATTTTGTTAACATCTCACCTCCTCATCTTCCTATAAGTACTTCTACATAAGATGAGGAGTTGTTGGTTGCAGAACTTTGAAATACACTTGAGCTCGAGACTTCTATTTGTACATAGTGTTCACTGGCCCTTGAAGTTCTGTTTGTGGTAGAGTATTTAGGTTGAATAGTGAAGATGATTTCTGAACTGAAACATTGCACTTGAAGATTGTAACTGGTTTGACATCAATATAAAAGCTGTTTCTTGGGATCCTGTTCTTTACCACTGGTGAAGTGCTTCTTTCTTTTTTAATCGTTTTCCTTCTATGTATGCCATATTGTTCATTTTCCCTCTGTAAAGAACAATTTAAATAGGGTTAGGATTTTCTGTATAGCAGTAACCTTCTCTGGCTGAGAAATCTTTATCTTAATGTTTTCTTCAGATTTGTTTATTTAAGAATGATTCAATACAGTTTAAACATTTAGGAATGTTGGCGTTCCCTCGTCCTTCTGTTTGCTCAAACATTGTTCTCGAATGTTATTTCCATTATTTGCTATTAAAGTTAGACTAGAGAAGATATGGCTTGCCCTGATTCCTAGATTCTTTTCTCCAAAGGCAGATTCTGAAAGTTTCCCTTGGTGTTGACTGAAAGCAGACTAGGTTTAAAAGTACTTTATCTGATCTTAAGTTACACTCTGTTTTTCTTATGTGTTTTCATACTTTCTGAAGGTAATTATGTGGATTACCGGATTGTTTGTCAATTAAGCTGCTTTAATAAGAACTTGCCCAAGAAGTCTATGGTTAGCCCTGTCCTTGGTTGGTTTTAAAACAGTTACTTAAAAGGCTTTTCTTGTTTGGACTGACTATAAATCCTTTGAGAAATTATTATCAGTTTCCACCCCTCCAACATTTTAATGTTTCCATTTCATCATTTTAATCTCAACAATCTTGTGGTATAGATGACTTGCCCCTTGGATCACACTTGATGTTGTTGTTCAATTAAAGCCCAGATATGACTCCATAGCCCAATGGACTAAAAACCAGCGTTATATCTATCTATCTGCCAAAACTGTTCTATTTGCTTGCAACTTCTCACTTTGAAACTTTTTGCACTTAGGATTTTCCCCTCAAGTAACACTTCATTCTCAACCATCCAAAACAAAAAAAAACCCTTGGCCTTCATAACTAGCCTAATATCATTACCTTAAGCTTTTCAAAAACAATATCCATCTTTGTACATATTGGAGAGATCCCTCTCCGGATTCAGGAGGGCTAGATCCTAGAATCCCAAAGTTTGGTTGAAATGATGTTAACTCTGTGATTGGACTCTCCCAATCTTGCTAATAAATTACAGAGACCTAACAAATCTTGTCGAGATCAACATCAAGAATCCATTGCAAAAAAAAAAAAGTACAACTTGTGGTGATTCCAGATGAGCATAGATGAATAGCTACAATAGATGTCGAATGTGGAAATTATGGATGAAAAAGATGAAATTCATCTTCATTTTTCATTTGAGCGAGAGGAAAATCAATCATCAATGAAAATTCAAAATTTTCAAGCTGAGCAAGATCAACCAAATTGGGGGCAGAGTTTGGGGAACCTTTGTAAGTGAATGGGGCCTATGTGATATGGCTACGAGTTATCTATCCCCACACAATCTGATATGAAAACAGTAAACATTGTAGGCATAGGGTTAATTAACCCCACACATAGGGATTACATAGGTTTTGTTCCCACACCACATGTTCATGAACTGAAATCTCTCTTTACTATCAATATGTGCATATGCAGCAACAAGACATCTATTCAATTTTACTGGTTGGGTGGCTATAAGAACCATGTCAGACATGTAATATTTTTAGATAACAAGGATCGTAACATTGTCTTAATCTCCAGGAATTATGGATTACATAGGTTTTGTTCACACGCCTCCACCCTTCTATATTCAGCCTACAGGCATATTCTAGGATTCCAAAGGAGATCTTCCTCCACCCAATAGCCATGAGGGATTCCAGAGGTTTTGGTTCCATACCTCCACCCTTCTATTTAATTAGAAACCCTAGATAACCAAGCAATATCCATGCTTAATGAAAGGCGAAGGGCTCCAAGTCTTGCAACTCTATCCCACTGTTGTCCGAGCTTGAGCTCTACTACCAGCACGCTTGATTTTTTCCCTCGATTTCTTCATGCTTTTCAACGTTCCTCCCTATATTATTTCCTAATATCCCCTCCATTCCCACTGCGTTCTCTCTACTTTTTCCCTTGGTTCATTGGAATGATACCCCTATAATTTATGTTTATGTCGAGTTGGATCATTGGTTCATCACCAAGCATTGTTTCATCACTATGTGTTGTTTGGTATCATAATTTTATTTCAGTGGTGTGCTTCCTATGGTAGTGGCATTGCGCAATCCTTCATTGAATATGGTAAAACACTCGGTAAAGGGAAAGGTAAAGCACATGAATCCGTTCATTATGTTGTGGCACATTACAACATGTCTGCATATGTGTATACATGAACATATTTGACCCCTTCCGAAATCAATAGATATCTAATTTCAATATGAGTTGTGGAAGAAGACACTCAAATATGAGTGTATACCCTTTAGATGTTGAATATGTCATGCGTACAAACATTTATATCACCATTGTTTGTTGGTAAATCTGATTAAGTTCCCTAAATCGGTGTCGAGTCAAGAAAATAATGGGTTTACAATTGTTGAGCATAGTCATTGTAACCCTAAACATGGCTCCTCACATGACCCGACCTGACCCGATTCACCCGAACGCATTTCCTTGGGCACCCTCATAGTATGGCACAACTCGAGCTGACCCAACCCGAACATGTTTCCTTGGGCACCATCACACGACCAAACCTGACATGACCCGCCTGAACGTTGAAGGCATGAGGGAGAAAACGGAAAATGGGTTGCACGAATGTGCAGTACAAGGCACACGGATGGTCACAACTCAACATTTTGATATGACCACCCTCACATGACCCAACCCAACCTGCCCTGACTTGCCCAATCGCGTTTCCTTGGGTGCCCTCACATGACCAAAATTGACCCGACCTGAACCGCCCGAACGCATTTCCCTAGGCACCCTCACATGACCCGACCCGACCCACCCCGACCCGCCCGAACGTGTTTCCTTGGGTGCCCTCACACGGCATGACCCGACCTGACCCACCCGAACGTGTTTCCTTAGGTTCCCTCACACGACCTGACCCAAGCCCACCCAACCCACCCGAACGTGTTTTCCTGGGCGCCCTCACACGACACGACCCAACCCAACCCGCGTGAATGTGTTTACTTGGACAGCCTCACATGACACGACTGGACTAGACCCGACACAACATGGGTGGTCACAACTTAGCATTTTTGATATGACCACGCTCACACGACCCGACCGGCCTGAACGTCGAAACCGTAAGGGAGAAAACACAAAACAGGTCGCACGAATGCGTTTCCTTGGGTAGCCTCATGCGACATGACCTGACCAAACCCGACCTGACCCAACCCACCCGAATGTGTTTCCTTGGGCACCCTCACAATATGACACAACCCGACCTGACCCGACCTGAATGCGTTTCCTTGGGCAGCATCACACGACTCGACTCGACCCACCCGAACGTGTTTCCCTGGGCGCCCTCATGACACAACGCGACACGACCCGACCCGGTCGGACATGTTCCTTGGGCGCCCTCACATGACCCGACCTGACTCGACCCGCCCGAATGCGTTTCCTTGGGCGGCCTCACATGACATGACCTGACCCAACCCGCTCGAACGTATTTTCTTGGGCGCCCTTACAATACGACACGAACCGACCTGACCTAACCCGAACGCGTTTCCTTGGGTGCCATCACATGACTCGACCTGACCCGTATGAATGTGTTTCCTTGGGCGGTCCTCACACAACACGACCTGACGCGACCCACGAACGCGTTTACTTGGACAACCTCACATGACACGACTAGACCCGACCCAACACAACACGGGTGGTCACAACTTAGCATTTTTTATATGACCACCCTCACATGACCCAACCCCACCTAACCCGACCTGAACCAACTGGCCTGAATGTAGAAGGCACGAGGGAGCAAATGGAAAATGGGTCGCACAAACATGCAGTACAAGGCACACAGGCGGTTAGTACAACTTAGCATTTTTTATATGGACAACCTCACACGGCCCAACCTGACCCGACCAGACACACCTGAATGCGTTTCTCTGGGCACCATCACACGACTCGACCCGACCTGATGTTAGGTACCTATATTACTAGTATAGTCCCTTATTGCTGTTAGTGTAGCCCCCTTATTATTATTATTGTACCCTTGTAACCCCCATATTGTTATTATTGTGCCCTTAAATTATTATTAATAGGTCGGCTAGGATTACATTGTGGCCCACTAGGATTACATTGTGGCCCCATGGACTCCTATATATAGAAAGGAGGTTTTGTAATTTGAATCATCCAAGAATTTTTCATTCATGTAATGTATTGGAGGTTTCCCCCTCGAAGTGGCTTATTTCTAAGGCGTTGATATCTCTTTTCTTCTCTTTTTGGCACTGGTTTCACAACATTTGGTATCAGAGCTTTGAGATTCTAGGGTTTCAATGCTCCAAATAGGTCATTATGGACTTTTCGCTATAACTTTTTTTATACGAAGGTTCAGAATCTAAAATTTTTAGAGTGTGAAGCCAAAATCCTGAGGAAAATCTTTGCAAAATTTCAAAGCTTGGTTCGCAATATTTTCGAAGATATGATTTGTGCAAGTTAGGTCATTTTGCAGGCTCCTGAATTTAACCTAAACAGGTCATCATGGTATTTTCGTAATAACATTTTTTTCTATGAAGGTTCAGAAGCTGAAATTTTTAGAGTGTGAAGGCTCAATCCTAAGGAACATCTTCGCAAAATTTTAGATATTGGTTCGCAATATTTTCGGAGATATGATCTGTGGAAGTTAGGGCTTTTTGAGGCTTCTGAATTTCATCTCAAATAGGTGATCGTGGGAAAATATTCATAGCTCTCTGTCTGAGCATCGGATTGGAATTTTGTAAGAAGTGGTTGAAAGTACACGAACTGTAGCTTTCGGTCTATCAATTTCAGAGCCAAAGGAGGAAACAGTGACACGTGGAAAGTTGTACAAGTTCACTCTACTGAACCAGTCCAAAATTGGGTCATTCTGGGAGATTGGACATAAATTTTCCTTGAAGAATCCAAATCAGATCAGAACTATGGCATTTGAAAGAAGCTTCAGAGGGTAACTAAAGAGAATAATTTTAGATATTATGGATCCACAATTATATAGATAATTCAATTTCAATATCGAGCTCCTCAAAAGCAAGTAAAAGGTGTGCATTTGTTTTTCCGAATTGCGTAAGTCTTGTTTGAAGAATCAAGTTGAATTGATTCCAAGGGCATATTGTAGAATAGATATCAGTATTGGATTCTAAAATGGCCCCTAAAAATAATTCAACACCTATTAAGCCTTTAGAAAGCTCTACTATGACTCATGAAGATAAAGAATGGCAACATGACATATCAAAATTACAAGAGCAACTGTAACAAATTTCGCTCTCACAAAGAGCAACAAAAAATGACATGGAATTTTTGAAGAAAGGCATGGAAACTAAGATGGATGGTTTGAAGAAAGGCGTGGAATCTAAGATGGATGGTTTTAAGAATGGCATATATGGCATGGAAGCTAGCATGGAATCTAAGATGGATGACATGGAAGCTAAGATCGATGAGAAAATGGAAAACATCAAGAATGATATAAAAGCAGACATGGAAGGTTTGAAAAAGTTGATACAATAAATGTTTCCTAATGGTGAAAAGATAGTAGAGGAAACTCATGATGAGAACAAAATAAATGTTAATCGTGATTTCGTAAAATCTAATGTTGGCGGGAAGAACCACCATATTCAAAAAATGGATATGAGGAAGTTTGATGGAAAGGATCCTGTAACATGGATACTACAGATGGAGCAATATTTTGATCTCCATAATGTACAAAAAACACAAAAGGTACGCATTGCAACTTTACATTTAGAACAAAATACATTTGTATGGTATCGATCGCTTTTCTCCCGTAAAAAAATTGTCACTTGGTTAATTTTTATGGAGGAAATGATAGCACATTATGAGGATACAAAGAGCAACACCTTCTTTAGCCAATTGATAAATATCAAACAAAAGGGTTTAATGGGGGAGCACATTGAGGACTTCCAAAAATTGAATATAAGAGTAACTGATATTCCAAAGGAACACAGGATTGATCTCTTCATAGGTACTTTAAAGGATAACATCCAACTTGAATTTTTTGTTTTGGACCCTGATTCATTGGAGAAGGCATTCAGGTTGGAAAGAAAAATTGAATGTAAAATTATGGCGACAAGGAAGCCTACCACTCACTTCTATGAAGAGGGAAGTGTTGCTACTCCTAGATTTCCACAACCTACAAGGTTGACACCACAACAATTGGAAGAGAAAAGAGCAAAAGGGCTTTTCTATAGTTGTGATAGAAAATACACTAAAGGTCATAAGTGTGCTAAGAAGAAATTATTTTACATAGATTGTGAAGAGGAAGAAGAAAATGAACAAGAAGAGGATATACACCAGGAACCAACCCAAGAAGAGGAAGAAATGAGTCCGACCATATTGTGTAATGCATTGGCAGGAATTACCACTCCTCAAACTCTCAAGATAGAAGGACATATCAAGAAGAAAAAGGTAATAGTGTTGATTGATTCAGGTAGTACCCATAATTTTATTCATTGTAAGGTAGCCAAGGAATTGAATTGTTTCCTATACCCAGCACCAAAATGTCAAGTGATAGTTGAAAATGGAGGAACTATAAATTTCTCTAGAAAATGCCATAATATCAAGCTAACCATGGGGGAATATGTATTGAATAGTCCAATTCTTTCCATTCTTATGGGAGGTGCTGATGTTGTACTGGGAGTACAATGGTTAAAATCTTTGGGGATGATAGCTTTTAATTTTCAAGAAATTTTCTTGAATTTTTTTTCAGAAGGAAAGGAAGTCAAATTACGGGGTATTGCAGGGAAGAAGAGAAAGATAATAATCTCTAATGTCATGACAAAGCTTCTAAAGAAAGAACAATGACGCATAATTGCACAATTATGCTCACTAGAAGTTCCAACATCAAAATCAACTATTTCTGCAGATCTCCAAAAAGTCTTGGAAAATCATTCCAAGGTTTTTGAAACTCCAAAAGGACTCCCACCTATTCGTGATCATGATCATGCTATTCATTTGATTCCAAGAAGTGTTCCTCCAAACATCAGGCCTTATAGATATCCTTATGTCCAAACGAGTAAAATTTAACATATGATTGCAGAAATGTTAGAGGCGGGTATAATTCAAGCTAGTCAAAGTTCTTTCTCTACTCTTGTAGTATTGGTACACAAGAAGGATGGATCATGGCACATGTGTCCGGATTATAGGGAGCTCAATAAGCTCACCATTAAAGATAAATTTCCCATTCCTATGATTGATGAATTATTGGATTAATTACATGGAGCAATTTATTTTACCAAGTTGGATCTTCATTCAGGATATCATCAAATTAGAATGAAGACTGAAGATATTCCAAAAACAAAATTTCGAACTCATGAGGGTCATTATGAATTTTTGGTCATGCTTTTTGGCCTTACCAATGCACCTTCTACATTTCAAGGGTTGATGAATTCCATTTTCAAACCCTTCCTTAGAAAATTTGTGCTAGTATTTTTTGATGATATACTAATCTACAGCAGTCTTGGAAGGATCATGTTGAACATGTTGACAGGGTGCTCAAACTATTGTAGGAGAAACAATTATATGCAAAAACATCCAAATGTTTCTTTGGAGTACAAGAGGTGGAATATCTGGGTCATATTGTATCTCACGGGGGTGTTAAAGTAGACCCTAACAAAATTAAAGCCATTAAGGAATGGAAAGTCCCCACAACCATAAAGCAGTTGCGAGGATTTCTCGGGTTAACAGGGTATTATCGCAAGTTTGTTAAGAATTATGGGAGAATAGCAGCTCCTCTAACAACATTATTGAAGAAAGATGCATTTTCATGGACTCCTGAAGCAACTAAGGCCTTTGAACATCTTAAAGAGGCAATGTGCCTAGCACCGGTCTTAGCTACGCCAGACTTCACAAAAACCTTTATTGAGGAATGTGATGCCTCAGGAAATGGAATTGGTGCAGTTTTAATGCAGGAAGGAAGACCCATTGCTTTTGAAAGTCATCCAATCAAAGGAAAGTATTTACAGAAACCTATTTATGAGAAGGACATGTTAGCAATACTGCATGCACTAAAGAAATGGAGAACTTACCTAATGGGAAGACACTTCAAGGTAAAAACTGATCATGATAGTCATAAACACTTTTTGGAACAAAGACTATCTTCAGAAGAGCAGCAAAAATGGGTCACAAAGATGTTGGGTTATGACTTTGAAATAATATACAAAAATGGGAAGCTAAATGTTGTTGCAGATGCACTCTCAAGAAAGAATGAAGGGGTGGAAGCATTGCTTTGCGCCATTTCTATTATCCAACCAGATTGGATAACCGAAGAAAGAGATGAATGGAAGAAGGATGAAGAAGTGTGGACACTCATTAAAAATTTGCAGCAAGATCCTAGTACATCTGATACATTTAGTTGGAAAAATGATTCCTTATGGTACAAAGATCGCTTATATCTTTGTAGGAATTCCCAACTAAAACAAAAGATTCTTTTGGAATCGCACACTTCTCCTTTAGGAGGACACTCAGGATTTTTAAAAACTTACCACAGGGTGAAGAACGAATTTTTTTGGGATGGCCTTAAATCTGATATTCAAAAGTTTTGTGGTGGAATGTTTGGTTTTCCAGCAGAATAAATTTGAGACAATTAAGAGATTTCAATGGATTTTATCACAGGTTTACCTAAGTCCGAAGGAAAGAGTGTCATCATGGAGGTAGTTGATAGACTTACCAAGTATGCACACTTTTGTGCACTATCTCATCCATTTAAAGTAAATATAGTTGCTACTACATTTATGGACACAATTCAAAAGCTACATGGAAACCCAAGGGTTATTGTGAGCGACAAAGATCCCATTTTTTCTGGAAATTTTTGGACGGAGTTATTTTCTTGTTTGGGTACTCAATTAGCTCATAGCTCATCTTATCATCCTCAATCCGATGGTCAAACTGAGATAGTAAATAAATGTTTGGAAGGATATCTTAGTTGTTTTGTATCTGATAAACAAACACAATGGGTCAAGTGGTTACCTCTCACTGAATGGTGGTATAACACTTCCTTCCATACTGCAGCAAAAATGACCCCATTTATGGCACTTTATGGATATAATCCACCATCCATCACATCATATTTAAGAGAAAATTCGAAGGTTCAAGCAGTGGAAGATCACATCGAGCATCAGCAAGAAGTTCTCCAACTCTTAAAGGATAACCTCAATTTGGCACAAAATCGAATGAAACAACAGGCAGATCAACATCGCAGCGAGAGAAGTTTTGATGTAGGAGACTGGGTATTTTTACGGCTACAACCATACAAACAAATGTCCCTCAAGCAAGCTAAGAAGGATAATAAATTATCACCAAAGTACTATGGTCCTTACAAGGTGTTGCAAAAGTTTGGTACTATGGCATACAAATTGGAGCTTCCTGCTTCTTCACGAGTGCATCCAATTTTCCATGTTTCATGCTTAAAGAAGGTTATAGGTGAGAATCTTCCAGTTCAAACAATATTGCCAGAACTTGACGAGGAAGGAAAAATCATATTGGAACCTGAAGCGGTCACGGAAACAAGGACTCGACAGCTACGGAATCGATCAATTTTAGAGTATCTCATCAAGTGGAAGAACTTACCCACTGAAGATTCTACATGGGAGGATGAGAATTTTATACAGAAGCACCCAGAGCTACTCAAGGTTGAGGACAACACTTTTTTGAAGGAGATGGGCATGTTAGGTCCCTATATTACTAGTATAGTCCCTTATTGTTGTTAGTGTAACCCCCTTATTGTTATTATTGTACCCTTGTAACCCCCATATTGCTATTGTTGTGCCCTTAAATTATTATTGTTAGGTCGGCTAGGATTACATTGTGGCCCACTAGGATTACCTTGTGGCCCCATGGACTCCTATATATAGAAAGGAGGTTTCGTAATTTGAATGATCCAAGAACTATTCATTCATGTAATGTATTGGAGGTTGCCCCCTCGAAGTGGCTTATTTCTAAGGCGTTGATATCTCTTTTCTTCTCTTTTTGGAGCTAGTTTCACAACACCCGACCCACCCGAACGCATTTCCCTGGGTGCCCTCACACGACCCGACTCGACCCAACCCGACCCACCCGAACATGTTTTCGTGGGATCCCTCACATGACCCGACACAACCCGACCTGGCCGGACAAATTCCTTGTGCAGTCTGCCATGACCCAACTTGACCCGACCCACCCAAACACGTTTCCTTAGGCACCCTCACAGTACGGCACAACCCGAAGCGACCCGACCCAAACGCATTTCCTTGGGTTCCATCAGACGACTCGTCCTGACCCGCCCAAACATCGAAGGAACGAGGGAGAAAATGACAAACGGGTCTGACGAACGTGCACAAGGCACACGAGTGGTCACAAATTATCATTTTTTATACGACCTCCCTCACATGATCCGACTCGAACGTGTTTTCTTTGGCATCGTCACATGACATGGCCCGACCCGCCCGAACGAAGGGCGCATGAGGAAAAAATAGAAAACAGATCTAAAAAATGTACAAAAGCAACACGAGCGGTCACAACTTAGCATTTTTGATACGGCCACCATCACACGACCCGACCCGACGTGACCTGTCCAAACGCGTTTCCCTGGGCTTCCTCACATGACCCGACCCGACCCACCCGAACGTGTTTCCTTGGGCACCGTCACACGACCCGACATGGCCCAACCCGACTGGACACGTTCCTTGGGTAGCCTGCCATGACTCGACTTGACCTGACCTGCTCGAATGCATTTCCTTGGGCGCCCTCATAGTGCGGCACGACCCGACCCAACTCGACCCAAACGTGTTTCCTTGGGCTCCATCACACGACTCGACCTGCCTGAACATCGAAGGAACGAGGAGAAAATGACAAATGGGTCGCACGAACGTGCACAAGGCACAGAGGCAGTCACAACTTAGCATTTCTTATACAACCTCCCTTAGACAATCCAACTCGAACATGTTTCATGTGGCACCCTCACACGACACGGCCCGACCTGCCCGAACGAAGGGCACATGAGGGAGAAAACGGAAAAAGGATCGTAAAAACATGCACAAGAAATATAGGTGGTCACAACTTAGCATTTTTTATACGACCACCCTCACACGACCCAACCCAACCCGACCTGACCCGCCCAAACGCGTTTCCTTGGGTAGCCTCACACGACACGACCTGACCAAACCCGACCTGACCCAACCTGCCTGAACGTGTTTCCTTGGGCGCCCTCACAATATGGCATGACCTGACCTGACCCGACCTGAACACGTTTCCTTGGGTGGCATCACACGACTCGACCCGACCCACCCGAACGCGTTTCCATGGGTGCCCTCATGACATGGCCTGACACGACCCAACCCGGTCGGACATGTTCCTTGGGCACCCTCACATGACCCGACCTGACCTAACCCACTTGAACATGTTTCCTTGGATGCCCTCACGGTACAACACGACCCGACCTGACCCACCTGAATGTGTTTCCTTGGGTGCCCTCACAATACGGCACAACCCGACCTGAACGCGTTTCCTTGGGTTCCTTCACACGACCCGACCTGACCCGACTTGCCCGAATGTCGAAGGCACGAGGGATAAAATGAAAAACGGGTCACACGAACGTGCACAAGGCACACAGGTAGTCACAAATTAGCATTTTTTATACAACCTCCCTTAGATGATCTAACTCGAACACGTTTCCTGTGGCGCCCTCACATGGCACGACCCGACCCGCCCGAATGAAGGGCACACGAGGGAGAAAATGTAAAAAGGATAGCACAAACGTGCACAAGAATCATAGGCGGTCACAACTTAGCTTTTTTTATACGACCACCCTCACACGACCCAACCCAATCCGACCCGACCCGCCCAAACGCGTTTCATTGGGCGGCCTCCACAACATGACCTGACCAGATCAGACCCGATCTGACCCACCCGAACGTGTTTCCTTGGGTGCCCTCACAATATGGCATGACCTGACCTAAACCGACCCAAACGCGTTTCCGACATCACACGACTTGACCTGACCCACCCGAATGCGTTTCCCTAGGCACCCTCATGACACGGCCCGACATGACCCAACCTGGTCGAACATGTTCCTTGGGCGCCCTCACATGACCCAACCTAACCAGACCTACTCAAACATGTTTCCTTGGGCGCCCTCATGGTAAAACATGACCCGACCTGACCTGAATCGAACGCATTTCCTTAGGCGACATCACACGACCCAACCCGACCCGACCCGCCTGAACGTTGAAGGCACGAGGGAGAAAATGACAAATGGGTTGCATGAACATGCACAAGGTACACGGGCAGTCACAACTTAGCATTTTTTATACGACCTCCCTCACACGATTTGACCTGGATGAGTTTCTTATGGCACCCTCACATGACACGACTTGACCTGCCAGAACAAAGGGCGCATGAGGGAGAAAACGGAAAAGGGATCGCACAAACGTGCACAAGCAACCTGGGTGGTCACAACTCAACATTTTTTATACGACCACCCTCATAGGACCGACCCGCAAGAACAAAGGGCGCATGAGGGAGGAAACGAAAAAGGGATCGCAAAAAGGTGCACAACCAACATGGGTGGTCACAACTTAGAATTTTTGATATGACCACCCTCATACGACCCAACCCGACTTGACCCGACCCTCCCAAATGTGTTTCCTTGGGTGACCTCACATGGCACGACCTGACCCAACCCGACCCGACCCGACCCACTCGAACATGATTCCTTTGGCGCCCTTACAATACGACATGAACTGACCTGACCTAACTCGAACGTGCTTCCTTGGGCGCCATCACATGACTCGACCTGACCCAAACGAATGTGTTTCCTTGGGCAGCCTCAAACGACACGACCCAACCAGACTCAACTCGACCCGCCCGAACGCGTTACCTTGGGCGCCCTCATATGACCTGATCACATGACCCGAAACATTGTTCCTAAACCATGAACCCGATCACATGACCTGACACACTGTTCCTAAATCCTAAATAATAACTCCCAAACATTGTTCCTAAACCCTAAACCCTAATATTGTTCCTAAACACTAACATTTTCCTCCTAAACGTCGCAATACCGACACTTGTCCAAACTGTCGCAATACCGACACTTATCTCCAAATGTCACAATACTGACACTTTTCTCTGAAACGTCACAATACCGACACTTGTCTCCAACCGTCGGTATAGCGACGGTTTTGGGCGGGATTTGAAAATTTGATAAAAATTGGGGAAATTTCTGACAATACGTCAAAAGTGTCGGAACTAAAGTGTTGAAATTTTGACCAAATGCACTAGTGATATATATATATATATATATATATACCTTGTGATTCAATTTCTTCACTTGAATTTATTTCAACATTTTCACCATCTTCAATCATTGGTTCAATATATTTTTCACTTTCTCTTTCAAAATTTTGTGTCTCATCGTCAATGTTTTGAGGAATATCTATCTCTGTTTACATTGCAAAATATTTTTCAAATTAGTTCATCAAATAAAAATTAGGCTTCACATTTTAAATTAGGAAAATTTTAAATATCAAATTCATAATATTTACATTTACATACATGTTTCAACTTCTAGTTGAGGTTGAGTTTCCCTTTCAATATTTGAGAGTGATTCTCTCATTATTTTATGAGATTCTCTCATCTCTTCTCTACGTTCCTCAGGGTCTCTTTTTCAATCATATTTTCTCGTGCAATTCCTTCGATTTCCCATGATAATAGAGTATGAAGTTCAAAAAAATTCCTTCAAAAATTTAGACAAAAACTTGATTAAAAAAGACATCACAAAAGATTTAATTTAAAAAAAAAAACTCATTTTAAAATTTTTTGCAAAAAATACATACCTCAATCCAAAACACTTACTTTAAAAAATATGAGAAAAAAATGTCTTATAAAAATGAAACGAATCTCAAAATATTTCCTTCCAAGTCCTGCAAAAAAAATTCTTTTAAAAAGTTACACAAAAACTCATTTTAAAAAATCATTATAAAATATTTACTTCAACCCAAAACACGTGCTCTAAAAAAATGTCACTTCAAAAAATACCTCCAAAAATGTCCATTGAAAATTAATTCTAACTTCTTAAAAAATTCCACTTTAAAAAATACTTTAAAAAATCCTCTAAAAAAATATCACTTTAAAAAATACCTCCAAAAAATGTCCTTTGAATATTATGCCTAAAAAGAGTCCTTTCAAAATTAAGCCTAAAAATATTCCTTTGAAAATTAAGCCCAAAACCTCTAAAAACAATGAAAATTAAGCCCAAATCCATACCTTCAAAAAAACATGAAGCCCAAAAAACATCCAAAAAATGTATCACATACCTCCAAGAAATGTCCTTTGAATGTAATGTCCTTTGAATGTA
Source organism: Pinus albicaulis (assembly GCA_034641835.2). Taxonomy (NCBI): domain Eukaryota; kingdom Viridiplantae; phylum Streptophyta; class Pinopsida; order Pinales; family Pinaceae; genus Pinus; species Pinus albicaulis. Next base: position 45,998 of record JAXQQM020065763.1, on the reverse strand, counting down.
CCTACAAGACAATTCCTTAAACCCAAAACAATACTTTGCAAAAATGCCCTTTGAATATACCTCCAAGAAAATTCCTTAAACCCAAACAATCCTTTGCAAAAATGTCCTTTGAATGTACCTCCAAGAAAAGTCCTTAAACCCAAAACAATTATTTGCAAAATCAGACCAAGACCTTTGCAAAATTAGACCAAATGTCAAAAATATGCGAAAATAATGAGTGCTTTCGTGGCAATTTATATTGCTGCGAAATGTTTTTTTGGAGGGTCTTTGTGGTATTTTCCGGCCGACGGAAAGTTAGGTAAAATTTCGGTCGTACTTTTATAAAAAATTCGGCTGAACTTTTATGTCGTTAGACTTGACGGGCCATCGGTGCAAAAAACAATTCGGCCGAACTTTTTTTAAGAGTTCGGCCGAACTAACACGTCTGCAATTACGCAGAGCCGAGCTCTGAATACATATCTTCAACTTTGGACGGATTAAACTCCATGAAACATTCTGAATTAACCGTCGAAACCAAGATAGGCATTTTCAGAATTCAATCTACTTTTAGGAAATATAACTTTTATGGAATTTCATAAATATTTACTAATTTTAATTAATTTTTTAATAAAACGGGTGCAAACAATTTCTGAATGTCATTATGATCTAGTGAAATCATAATTCTGTATCTTCCAAAATATACTATAAAAAAAATTGAAAAAATTATGGTGCATTACATTGGTCCGTCGTTTGTAATGGGTAGTTTTTAGATTTTTAGTTTATTACTTATATGTTAAGAATTTTTTTGCATCACGAAACATATTCAAAATATGCAGTTTTTTCATATAGGACTATGTTGTGAAACCAACTCCAAAAATAAAATAAAAGAGATATCAACGCCTTAGAAATAAGCCACTTTGAGGGGGAAACCTCCAATACATTACATGAATGAACAATTCTTTGATGATTCAAATTACAAAACCTCCTTTCTATATATAGGAGTCCATGGGGCCACAATGTAATCCTAGCTGACCTAAAAATAATAATTTAAGGGCACAATAATAACAATATGGGGGTTACAAGGGTACAATAATAACAATAAGGGGGTTACACTAACAACAATAAGAGACTATACTAGTAATATAGGGACCTAACATGCCCCTCTCCTTCAAAAAAGTGTTGTCCTCAATGCTTGAGTAGCTCTGGGTGCTTCTGTATAAAATTCTCATCCTCCCATGTAGAATCTTCAGTGGGTAAGTTCTTTCACTTGATGAGATACTCTGAAATTGATCGATTCCGTAGTTGTCGAGTTCTTGTTTCCGTGACCGCTTCAGGTTCCAATATGATTTTTCCTTCCTCATCAAGTTCTGGCAATATTGTTTTAACTGGAAGATTTTCACCTATAACCTTCTTTAATCATGAAACATGGAAAACTGGATGTACTCGCGAAGAAGCAGGAAGCTCCAATTTGTATGCCATAGTACCAATATTTTGCAACACCTTGTAAGGACCATAGCACTTTGGCGATAATTTATTATCCTTCTTAGCTTGCTTGAGGGACATTTGTTTGTATGGTTGTAGCCGTAAAAATACCCAATCTCCTACATCAAAACTTCTCTCACCGCAATGTTGATCTGCCTGTTGTTTCATTTGATTTTGTGCCAAATTAAGGTTATCCTTTAAGAGTTGGAGAACTTCTTGCTAATTCTTGATGTGATCTTCCACTGGTTGAATCTTCAAATTTTCCCTTAAAGATGATGTGATGGATGGTGGATGATATCCATAAAGTGCCATAAATGGGGTCATTTTTGCTGCAGTATGGAAGGAAGTGTTATACTACCATTCAGCGAGAGGTAACCACTTGACCCATTGTGTTTGTTTATCAGATACAAAAAAACGAAGATATCCTTCCAAACATTTATTTACTATCTCAGTTTGACCATCAGATTGAGGATGATAAGATGAGCTATGAGCTAATTGAGTACCCAAACAAGAAAATAACTTCATCCAAAAATTTCCAGTAAAAATGGGATCTCTATCGCTCACAATAACCCTTAGGTTTCCATGTAGGTTTTGAATTGTGTCCGTAAATGTAGTAGCAACTGTACTTGCTTTAAATGGATGAGATAATGCACAAAAGTGTGCATACTTGGTAAGTCTATCAACTACCACCATGATGACACTCTTTCCTTCGTACTTAGGTAAACCTGTGATAAAATCCATTGAAATCTCCTCCCAACGTTGACTTGGAATGGATAAAGGTTGTAGAAGTCCCGGGGTCTTAATTGTTTCCACTTTATTCTACTGGCAAACCAAACATTCCGCTACAAAATTTTGAATATCAGATTTAAGGCCATCCCAAAAAAATTCTTTCTTCACCCTGTGGTAAGTTTTTAAAAATCCTGAGTGTCCTCCTAAAGGAGAAGTGTGCAATTCTAGAAGAATCTTTTGTTTTAGTTGGGAATTCTTACAAAGATATAAGCGATCTTTGTACCATAAGGAATCATTTTCTAACTAAATGTATCAGATGTACTAGGATCTTGTTGCAACTTTTGAATGAGTGTCCACACGTCTTCGTCCTTCTTCCATTCATCTCTTGCTTCAGTTATCCAATCTGGTTGGATAATAGAAATGGCACAAAGCAATGCTTCCACCTCTTCATTCTTTCTTGAGAGTGCATCTGCAACAACATTTAACTTCCCTTTTTTTATATTGTTTCAAATTCATAACCCAACATCTTTGTGACCCATTTTTTCTGCTCTTCTGAAGATAGTCTTTGTTCCAAAAAATGTTTAAGACTATCATGATCAATTTTTACCTTAAAGTGTCTTCCCATTAGGTAAGTTCTCTGTTTCTTTAGTGCATGCAGTATTGATAACATTTCCTTCTCATAAATAGGTTTCTGTAAATACTTTCCTTTGATTGGATGACTTTCAAAAGCAATGGGTCTTCCTTCTTGCATCAAAACAGCACCAATTCCATTTCCTGAGGCATCACATTCCACAATAAAGGTTTTTGTGAAGTCTGGCGTAGCTAAGACTGGTGCTAGGCACATTGCCTCTTTAAGATGTTCAAAGACCTTAGTTGCTTCAGGAGTCCATGAAAATGCATCTTTCTTCAATAATGTTGTTAGAGGTGCTGCTATTCTCCCATAATTCTTAACAAACTTGCGATAATACCCTGTTAACCCGAGAAATCCTCGCAACTTCTTTATGGTTGGGGGGACTTTCCATTCCTTAATGGCTTTAATTTTGTTAGGGTCTACTTTAACACCCTCGTGAGATACAATATGACCCAGATATTCCACCTCTTGTACTCCAAAGAAACATTTGGATTTTTTTGCATATAATTGTTTCTCCCGCAATAGTTTGAGCACCCTGTCAACATGTTCAACATGATCCTTCCAAGACCTGCTATAGATTAGTATATCATCAAAAAATACTAGCACAAATTTTCTAAGGAAGGGTTTGAAAATGGAATTTATCAACCCTTGAAATGTAGAAGGTGCATTGGTAAGGCCAAAAGGCATGACCAAAAATTCATAATGACCCTCATGAGTTCGAAATGTTGTTTTCGGAATATGTTCAGCCTTCATTTTAATTTGATGATACCCTGAACGAAGATCCAATTTGGTAAAATAAATTGCTCCATGTAATTCATCCAATAATTCATCAATCACAGGAATGGGAAATTTATCTTTAATGGTGAGCTTATTGAGCTCCCTATAATCCGGACACATGCGCCATGATCCATCCTTCTTGTGTACCAATACTACAGGAGTAGAGAAAGAACTTTGACTATGTTGAATTATACCTACCTCTAACATTTCTGCAATCATACGTTCAATTTCGCTCTTTTGGACATAAGGATATCTATAAGGCCTGATGTTTGGAGGAACACTTCCTGGAATCAAATGAATAGCATGATCATAATCACGAATAGGTGGGAGTCCTTTTGGAGTTTTAAAAACCTTGGAATGATTGTCCAAGACTTTTTGGAGATCTGCAGAAATAGATGATTTTGATGTTGGAACTTCTAGTGAGCATAATTGTGCAATTATACCTTGTTGTTCTTTCTTTAGAAGCTTTGTCATGATACTAGAGCTTATTATCTTTCTCGACTTCCTTGCAATACCCCGTAATTCGACTTCCTTTCCTTCTGAAAAAAAATTCAAGAAAAGTTCTTGAAAATTAAAAGCTACCATCCCCAAAGATTGTAACCATTGTACTCCTAGTACAACATCAGCACCTCCCATAGGAATGGAAAGCATTGGAATAGTCAATACATATTCCCCCATGGTTAGCTTGATATTATGGCATTTTCCTGAGCAATTTATAGTTCCTCCATTTGCAACCATCACTTGACATTCTGGTGCTGGGTATAGGAAACAATTTAATTCCTTGGCTACCTTACAATGAATAAAATTATGGGTGCTACCTGAATCAATCAACACTATTACCTTTTTCTTCTTGATATGTCCTTCTATCTTGAGAGTTTGAGGAGTGGTAATTCCTGCCAATGCATTACATGATATGGTCGGACTCATTTCTTCCTTTTCTTGGGTTGGTTCCTGGTGTATATCCTCTTCTTGTTCATTTTCTTCTTCCTCTTCACAATCTATGTAAAATAATTTCTTCTCAGCACACTTATGACCTTTAGTGTATTTTCTATCACAACTGTAGCAAAGCCCTTTTTCTCCTTTTTCTTCCAATTTTTGTGGTGTCAACCTTGTAGGTTGTGGAAATCTAGGAGTAGCAACACTTCCCTCTTTATAGAAGTGAGTGGTAGGCTTCCTTGTCGCCATAATTTTACATTCAATTTTTCTTGCCAACCTGAATGCCTTCTCCAACGAATCAGGTTCCAAAACATGAACTTCATGTTGGATGTTATCCTTTAAAGTTCCTATGAAGAGATCAATCTTGTGTTCCTCTGGAATATCAGTTACCCTTATATTCAATTTTTGGAAGTCCTCAATGTGCTCCCCCACTAAGCCCTTTTGTTTGAGATTTATCAATTGGCTAAAGAAGGTGTTGCTCTTTGTATCCTCATATTGTGCTATCATTTCCTCCGTAAAAATTGACCAAGTGACAATTTTTTTACGGGAGCAAAGCCATCGATACCATACAAATGTATTTTGTTCTAAATGTAAAGTTGCAATGCGTACCTTTTGTGTGTTTTGCACATTATGGAGATCAAAATATTGCTCCATCTGTAGTATCCATGTTACAGGATCCTTTCCTTCAAACTTCCTCATATCCATTTTTGGAATACGGTGGTTCTTCCCACCAACATTAGAGTTTATGAAATCACGATTAACATTTATTTTGTTCTCATCATGAGTTTCCTCTACTATCTTTTCACCATTAGGAAACATTTCTTGTATCAACTTTGTCAAACCTTCCATGTTTGCTTTTAGATCATTCTTCATGTTTTCCATTTTCTCTTCCATGTCATCCATCTTAGATTCCATGCCATCTATCTTAGATTCCATGCCATTCTTCAAACCATCCATCTTAGATTCCACGCCTTTCTTCAAACCATCCATCTTAGTTTCCACGCCTTTCTTCAAAACTTCCATGTCATTTTTTGTTGCTCTGTGCGAGATCGAAATTTGTTGCACTTGCTCTTGTAATTTTGATATGTCATGTTGCCATTCTTCGTCTTCATGAGTCATAGTAGAAATTTCTAAAGGCTTAGCGGGTGTTGAATTATTTTTAGGGGCCATTTTAGAATCCAATACTGATATGTATTCTACAATATGCCCTTGGAATCAATTCAACTTGATTCTTCAAACAAGACTTATGCAATTTGGAAAAAAAAAAAAATACACACCTTTTACTTGCTTTTGAGGAGCTCGATATTGAAATTGAATTATCTCTATAATTGAATATTCTCAATATCTAAAATTCAGCCCTACAGTGGCCCTCTAAAGCTTCTTTCAAATGCCAAAGTTTTGATCTGATTTGGATTCTTCAACGTAAAGTTATGTCCAATCTCCCATAATGACCCAATTTTGGACTGGTTCAGTAGAGCTAACTTGTACGACTTGACACGTGTCAATGTTTCCTCCTTTGGCTCTGAAATTGATAGACTGAAAACTACAGTCCGTGTACTTGCGACCAATTTTTACAGCATTCCAATCTGATGCTCAGAGAGAGAGCTATGAATATTTTCTCACGATCACCTCTTTGAGATGAAATTCAGAAACCTCAAAAATCCCTAACTTCCACAGAGCATATCTCCGAAAATATTGCAAACCAATATCTTAAATTTTGCAACGATGTTCCTCTGGATTGCCTCTTCACACTCTAAAAATTTCAACTTCTGAACCTTCATATAAAAAACGTTATTACGAAAATACCACGATGATCGGTTTAGGTTAAATTCAGGAGCCTGCAAAATGACCTAACTTGCACAGATCATATCTCCAAAAATATTGCGAACCAAGCTCTGACATGTTGTGAAAATTTTCCTCAATATTTTACCTTCGCACTCTAAAAATTCCAGATTCTGAACCTTGGTAGAAAAAAAGTTATAGCAGAAACGCCACGATGACCTGTTTGGAGCAGTGAAACCCTACAATCTCAAAGCTCTGATACCAAATGTTGTGAAACCAACTCCAAAAAGAGAAGAAAAGAGATATCAACGCCTTATAAATAATCCACTTCGAGGGGGCAACCTCCAATACATTACATGAATGAACAATTCTTTGATGATTCAAATTACAAAACCTCCTTTCTATATATAGGAGTCCATGGGGCCACAATGTAATCCTAGCCGACCTAACAATAATAATTTAAGGGCACAATAATAACAATATGGGGGTTACAAGGGTACAATAATAACAATAAGGGGGTTACACTAACAACAATAAGGAACTATACTAGTAATATAGGGACCTAACAGACTAGTTCAAAAAATTCTAGTAATTATGATATGCATAAGTTGGCTTTGTAAATATAACGAAACCGAAGTAGACTCTGTCTAGATTGTTGTAACACATTTTTTTTCTCAAAAACACAAAGTTTCAAAGAATACAGTAGTGCGTATTAACATGACTTCTTATGAATCCTTTGATTGTTAAAAAACACACACTCAAATAAACGCTAATTTGACATATCAAATGTGTATAAAAAAATTCCAAAAAATAAGAAATAGAAAGCTAATAATATTTCTGGAAAATTTTATTTTTATCTCAAAATGAAATTCTAAATATAAAATTTTTTTTGGCTAGCAGAATGTCGAAGAGCAGAAAAAATGATTTTTTTTTCTCAAAAAAGGGAAAAAAGTGTAACCCAACTTCACATTTTCACCTGTGTATGAGTCCCGACCTCACGATGTTATTGTTACTTTGGGAAATAATTTTTTCAGGATACCAGAGGTATCATCACCTGCCGCTATCTCTTTGGTTACTACGAAAAAATGCCGTAAGCTCATTTCCAAAACCAAGAAAATTGTTTTCCTCATGATCCGCCCTTAGGGCAAGAAGAAGATTGTTGCCACGACATCCAGATAGGGCTCCTCCACATGAAAAAAACAAATGAACAAGGTCATGGAGGAGTACGGGGACATCTTCATCTCACCCGCAGGTGTGCCCATGCACTGTTAGGTCAAGCACCCCATCGATCTGACCCCAGGTGCATTGTTTCCCAATGGACCGATCTATCAATGCTCTGTTCTGGAGAATGATGAAATCAAGAGGCAGATTCAGGAGATGCTACAGAAAGGTCATATCCAACCAATTTCAGCGCCCTGTGGGAGCCCGATCATGTTGGTATAGAAGAAGGATGGGACTTGGAGACTCTGTATTAACTACCGAGCGCTGAAAAAGATCAATCTCTGGAATAGGTACCTGATCCCATGTATTGATGACCTTCTAGACCAACTCAAAGGGGGGGAATATTTCAAGAATATCGACTTGAAGTCTGGGTATCACCAGGTACCAATTGAACACTTCGATGTGTGGAAGACTACCTTCAAAGCCAAGGAGGGCCTTTTCAAATGGTTGGTCATGCCTTTCGGGTTGACAAATGCTCTCGCAACCTTCATGAGGATGATGGATGGAATCTTGTGGCCATTCACCAACTCATTTGTAGCAGTGTACTTGGATGACATCCTGATCTTCAGCTAGACTTTGGAAGAGCACCTCCACCACATCTTACACGTCCTCCAAACACTACGGCAACACAAATTGTGTGCCAATTTGGAGAAGTTGAATTTTGGCATGACCGAGGTTCGATATCTGGGATACATTATTGATGAGAGGGAGGTGCATGTGGATCCAACTAATATCCAAGTCATTTGGGATTGGCCAACCCCAACCACTCTAACAGCGCTTCGCAACTTTCTGAGTCTTGATAATTTCTACCGCAGGTTCGTGTTGGGATTCTCTCATATCACTTGGCCCTTGAGTCAAGTCACCAAGGGAGGAGTGAAAGAAAAAATATTTTGGTCAGAATCTCAACAGAAGGTGTTCGTATAAATGAAACATTGTCTCTGCTATGACCAACTTCTCACACTACCAAACTTGCAACAACCATTTGAGATCGAGACAGATGCCTCTGACTATGCTATTGGGGCATTTCTTACTCAACAAGGGCACCTAGTGGCATATCATAGTGAGACATTATCCGACACAGTCCACAAGTATCCCTCTTGTGAAAAATAAATGTATTCCATTTTGCAGGCTTGCCGACAATAGAATCATTACATTTAGGGGAAGGAAAAGGTCATCCACACAGACCGCCAACCCCTACAGTTCATACAGATGCAAGGGAAGTTGCAGAATGATTGCCATCAGAAGTGGTCCACATATCTGCAACAGTTTCATTTGAACATCAAGTACAAGAAGGGCATCATCAATAATGTTGCAGACTGCCCCAGTTGACCACTGATCGTGGCGCTAACCACTTTTCTCAACTCTTGTGGGCATGAGACCTCTAATTGACTTCTTCTCTACAAGAGCGATCCGGAATTTGGCCACACATACAAGACACTCTTAGAGGGTACGCAAGTTCCAAATTTTCACCTCCAAGATGCACAGCTATGTCACCTAGGACACCTTTGTTTTGCTTCAAGAAAGTGTGCCAAGATGATTTGGGAAGTGCACTACAGTCGCATCATTGGGAATTTCGGGGTCGAGAAAACAGTGGCAGTGCTGCAGAAGTATTTTTGTTGGTCGAACCTTCGACAGGATGTCGGGAAGTACATTAGATCCTACATTGTTTGCACTATTTCCAAACCAACCATCAAGAATCAAGGCCTCTATACTCCGCTACCTACCCCGATTCAACCTTGGGAATCCATCTCCATGGATTACATGTCGATCCTTCCCTCTACTAAGCATGGAAATGAAAGTGTTTTCATGGTCATCGACAAATTCTCAAAGATGGCCATTATGGAGGCCTGCAAGAGGAATATCACAACAGAAGCCACTACTAAACTCTTCTTTGAACGAATGTGGGTGCACTTTGGTACCCCATAGTCTATCATCTCAGATCGGGATAGCAAGCTCCTCAGAACATTTTGGTCTAGCCTCTGGTCAATGCTGGACACCAAGCTCACCAGTCCACAACTTTCCATCCCCAAACAGATGGCCAAACATAGGTCGTCAACAGGATGATCATACACATTCTACGCTTGTACAATTCAAAGCATCCACACACATGGGATGAGAGCCTTCCCTATGTACAAAATAGTTATAATCAGACTCTCCACAACTCAACCGGCCATAGCCCCTTTCAGGTGGGCTTGGGATTCCAGCCATTATGTCCCATTGACGTAGCCATGCCATTTGCGACTACTCAGGCCGATTAGGCTCATGTCCAATTTGAAGCTAACAAGGCGAATAACTTCATTGAGAACATTCAAAACATCCGCCAATAAGTTCATGACATATTGGATAGAGCCAATTATAAGTACAAGAAACGACATGATCAACATTGGGTTCCACAAAACTTCTAGGTGGGCGACAAAGTGTGGTGACATTTGCAGAAGGAGCGCCTCGCTGGACCCCACCGCAAGTTTTGCCAGCTCCGATATGGGTCATACACCATCACCAAGGTTGTAGGGGCCAATGCCTTCGAGCTCAGTATTCCACCATTCCTTGGTATGCACCAAGTTTTCAATGTGGACCGCCTTCGGCCCTACTTCCCACCTCTACTCGACACCTCCGACATTGCAGAACAACTCACACCAACAGAGTTAAACCTAGACTGCATGGAACAGGCCACCATAGATCATATCATGGACATGCAAATCAAGAACACTGGCCAGAAAAATATCCAACTGTATCGAGTTGTCAAATCTGGCCAACTCCTACACCAAGGTAAATGGTTCACCAGGGACCAAGTTCAGCAGAAGTTTCCTCATCTTATGGAGGAACTCAACGCAATGAGGAACATTTCTTCCTAGGAGGGGAGGAATGATCCAGGTGGGAATTGGTGACCACCTTCCTATTCCACTTGGGGCCCCACCATTTCTTCTTTCATTTTTTTAGTTTGCTTAATTGTAGCACAATTTACTATTTTTAGCAATTTTTCAAGTCTTGAACTTCCAAATCCGTTTTGAGGCCCTAAGTGAATTTTTTTTGGAAAAAAATGGGAGAAACATGGAATTTCCTTTATTTTTTCACATCAAAAGTTATATTCCTCGAATAGATATATCTAACAAGGTATTGTGCATGTTAAACGAAGATCATATCCTAAAGTTACGTCCATGGGAAGATTGAAGTACCAATATACCCAAACAGGGTCCATAGTTTTGGCGCCTCATCTCCTATGGTTTTTTTTTTGGATGTTTAGGGTTTTCCATTTTTTCTAAATAATAAATAGGCCCTCGAGCCTCATTGTGACACGGTTCAGAGGCCTATAGCTACCACATCTCTTCTCATAGATAAGCTACTAGTGCCCTAGCTAGTTTATTTCCATTCTGTCTATAAGCATATTTCAGATATTTGTTATTAATTGAATGAAGTTTTATTTCTGTTGCATCTCTTATTTTATGTGTGTTTATGTATTTCATTGTGTTCCTGCATAAATCTGGATCAAATTTGTTAATTTGGGATGCCTTTGATTCTACCAAAAGTTACAGGGATATCATGCACAGGTTTCGAAGGATTTTGTTATTAATTTTATTGGTATAGGGTTGAAAGTAGGAATATTTAAATTTGTTGTGTCTCCTGACACAATTTCATAGGCTACCGAGATCCCAAGATGAGGAGAGTCATGGTTTAAGGTGATTAAATTCAAGTTGCAGAACTATGATGAATTTTTTAAAGAGGAGGATAGAGGTATGGATATGAGTTCAAGCATCCCTAGACCATGCCTTCAGGAGAATTATTCCAAGTTCTTAATGGTGATTTAGAAATATTTCACCTGTGAAGGTAGATTCCATATGATCTATCAGTATCATTTCAAACTACTGCTACACTTCACAGGTAAACAACCACTGAAATTTTCATTTTATTTGTTTGGGAGCTTGGGAAAAATGGGAGATAAGGTTCTGACAAAACTTGAAACTAGTGATACCTCTCTGTTTCACCATGCTTTGATCAAATTGATGGTAGTAGAAGAATTGAATAAACTCAAAAGAGATTGGTCTACATTCTTTTTTATGAGTGGATATGAAGTTGATGTCTTCACTCATAAGAAGACACCAAAATCCAAGTCCAATACACCTAGAAAAAACAAGCGCTCTGGAGTTGAACCTTTAGTTAATCATGAGGCATAATTACAGCCTATGGCAGAACCTATGGAGCTGTAGGTTGAACAAGTGCAGGAGACTGTGGTTCCAAAACAGACTTCTACCAGTAGTCGGGTAAAAACTTACACAAGGACCCACAAGAAACTTACTAGAAGCCAGGATGAGGGAATAGGTAAGTTAGCATACATCCTAGAGGAAATTGAGATTAGAGAGACTCCTATTGTAAAGCCTGTGGAAACTAATGGAGAAAAGACTAAAAAGAAGAGCCTTAAGGCCAAGAAATTGGACTTTTCAAAAAAATATTCAGGGTTTATCTTTAAACCTAGGAATCCATTCACTAGGTCACAGTTTTCTAAGGAAAAAATATCAGAGAAGATGCACAAGAAACTAGAAAAGGAGAAGATGCCATCAGGGGAGGAAATAGCATATTTATCTCCAGCAGAGGTAGGGTTAATCAGGGAAAGAAAGGGCAAAGAGCAATTTCAAGAAAATACTGAGTTAGATCTCTTGCAAGAGCAACCAAGGGAAGCTAGAGAAGAGGTTCTGGAGCTAAGTTGGAGTTGGCAGATTTCAAAAAAGAAAGCCTGGAGATGGAATATTTTAAAAAGGAAGTGAGCAAACAACTAGATTTTTACAATGAAATGAAATATAAGTCAGGGAAGATGTTGAATAGGAAACTGACTCTACATAGGATGATGAAGCATCTTTGTAGGAGAAATAGGTGGCTACAATCAGAAATAAGGAAGCTACAGTTAGTCATCAGTATTTTTCACTTGTTAGTGATGACTAGTTGTAACAACCAAGTTTTCTAGCAGTTGATCTAAAAATTTATCTTACTTGCCAGCTGGAAAACACCCATAAACATTTTTTCCCTCTTACTTTTTAGTTCGCCCATGACGAGATGAAACCTCATTATCAAGTCCTATCTAGCCTCAGCCATACTAGTTTGCCCATCAACTCCAAAGAAACAATCCAAATCTGTCCAAAAAAGTCTCCCCTAAGTTAGGTAGTGGCGCTTTAGGCATTTCTCCCTTGGAAAACCACTCTAAAGCCAAATAACCTCTATCTGCTATAGACCAGTCATAACAGACCTTCCCATTCTGAAAATAAAGTTGGTTACAGCCCTAGGTCGTGCCACTAATACACCCTCAAGTCTCAGCAATACATGTACCATAGGTCAAATTGATTTTAGGTGGTTTTACAATGTTTTCAATGGATCTTTCAAAGAGTAGAAGTACACCAGCATTTCCAGGAGACAGTATTTTTTTCCACATGAGAAGACAACTGCTTCTCAATGTGATTTTGAACTTGGAATGCAGCTACAAGGCAAAGAGTTCTTTCATTAAGCTCCTACGATCACAATCAAAGCATGACAAGACAGTGAAAGGAAAAATAACACTGTTAACAGCCGATGAGATGGCATGACTGAAAAAACCTCCTTCATCTATAAGCAGAGGGTTTTTGAAGACTGAAGAACCTCCTTCATCTACAAGCAGAGGGTTAAGAGTGCCTCCTTCATCTATAAGCAGAGGGCAAATGGACAAAGTTTGATTTTAAGAGTTGCATTGACTGTAAGGCAATTTTGGAACACAAAGTTGGTGTTGGGGGATTATTTCCAGTGATAATTTGAATCAGTTTTCCTTGGTAAGCAAGTAAAGAGTATCAGAAGCACAATTCATCCAATGAAGAGCAAGGTAATGGGCAGTGAGGCAGTGATAAAAAGGAACATTATGGCAGCCAACACAGGGAAAGAGCATGACAATCATGAAGAAAGCAGTGACAGAGACAAACAAAGCAGCCCTCAAGCAAGCAATGATGAGGGCAAGCAAATACAAAACATGGATCATGAAGGGCACTCTCCAAAGCATGTGCTAGCTGCCTCTCCTAGGCAAGGGGCCATGACTTCTTCCCCAAAGCTAGAATGCCAAACAACAAAGAAGAAAACCAAGAAAAGCTCAAAACTGCCCAAAGAAGGCGCACGGTGAGGAAAAAGGAGAAAGACACCTCTAGGCTTGGAATTTTGGCCCGAGTTTCTAGACATGTTTCTAAAAAGCCTTGAGGGACTTGCTCACCAAAATTTAGCAAATTTTGACATGTTATTGTTTTTTGACATTTTTGGCCCTATTGCATAAAATCATAGGCGCCGCCATTTTGGTTTGAAGCATCCTCAACTCTTGAGAGTGGTACCATTGGATGCATTAAATTCCGGGGCATCTACTCAAGAATTTTAAAATCATTTGAAGTTGTTTTGGTCCCCCAAAGATATAAAAAACACTCACTTTTTCGACAATCTGCCCACATATCAGCAAGGCCTATTTTTTGGGTTTTTCCACTCAGTCAAGTATTTGAATGACTTTTGGGAATCATTTTGGAAAAATTAAAGTTGTTCCAGAAATTAGACATCCATAGCTTTCCAACGAGCCATCATGGGCCTCGTTTCGACATCGGGAAGGCTGCCAAAAGTTGCCGACAAGTCAGGGGACCTTTTTCTGATGTATTTTTTGAGTATTTTTGTAAAAATTGAACCTTTCAAAACTGCTCTTTCCTCATGTGCGTTTAGCTATTTTTGTACATGATAAGTTATGAAAATTCAATATATTTCCCTTTTTTAGCAATTTTTGAGATATTTATTAGATATTTTGTGCCTTGGGCTTTGCAAAGCCTCAAGGAAAAGTTTAGATATTTATTTTGAACCAATGGCTAGCTAGTTGCCTTGGTTGGTTTTCCTCCTCTTTGGCCTATATATTCCAAGAGGATTCATTGTAATAGAAGGCTGAACTTGATGATAGAAGCAATATATGGTCATATAAGCTTTGGAATAAATACTTGTCTCATGCTTTTGGATTGCCTCTTGGATGTTCTTGGATGATGAAAGAGGATTGTTGTTGGATTCCATGACTTGGTAGAATGGTATAGTGTCTCTTTCTTTGATTTGTTTTCTAGTTTTCACTCATGAATACATGTTTCTTGCTTGCTATAGATTAGTAGAGAACAAATTTGAGACACGCCCTTGGAGGCACCTCAAATTTCCTGTTTCTTCATAGCTTTCATGTTTTCCTCTTCCTTAGTCACATTAAAGAATTCTTAACTGCTCTTTAATAACTTAAGGATATTGTTGCTTATTTTAATTCATGGTTTTATACATGCTAAGTATGATTTACGGTATGCCCTGCTTACCTATGGCTAGTTATAGCTCCATCCATGAAATTTCTCTTTGACTGATTAGATTATCATTTTGTTGAACCAAGGAGGCCTAGTTCTGATCTAGCCCTTTGTCTAAGACTATGCAAATCTTGTTTTCAAAGTGCCCAATAACTTGAAGTACTGTGTTTAGGCATTCCGACATAGTAAGTTAAGTTGTTTGTCTCTCTTAGTTGTTTTCCCCAAAGTCTGATAGCCATTTCCCAAAGTTAGAGGGTGATATATCTCTATGCATGGCTTGAATGTTTATTTCTATGTATTGATTAGCTTATAGTTACATTTCTCATGATTAATGGTTTTCCCTACCATTTTTATGTAAGATATTAAACTATTTATGCTTGAAATCCTTTTTTGTTCCCAAACTTGATGTCCATTTTATTCCATTTTTCCCAAAGATCATTTCTACCTCGAATCAAATCAACCCTTCAACAGCCTTGTATCACCATCTGATAGCTTTCTTGATCTTTTCAACCCCATAGCCCAGTTGATCTGACATATTTTTACCTATCTTATATCTTTGATCAGTTTCATCCCTCACAACCTAAAAACCAAAACCAAAAAAACTACTTCATAACTAGCCTAAAATCAGAACAAAATAAGCAAACACACAGAAATCCCTTACACATATAGAGAGAGCCCTCTCTGAGTCCAGGAAGGCTAGGTCCTTGGGCTCCAAAGATTGGTTTGATGTTACTATGTCATTTGGCTTGCCAATCAACCAAATCACGGGACCCTAACATAATGGCGATCACGGTGGGACTCTGAGTGATAAACAAACTTAGTTTCCCTAAACCTTTAGAGACCTTTGAAAATACTATCTTGTTGACTTATCCCACTGCTCACTAACATAATGGTGATCACGGTGGGACTTTGAGTCAAAACATCCTAGGTATCCCTTAGGAACTCTCAAAATCTCAGTCAAACTTAGAAGAGTAGAATCTGGTTGTCTCACCATCCTAGCAAAATGATGAGTCAGTTATAGGAAACTCTTCCAAACCTCAGGACTACATAAAACTCAGAAAAAACCACAAAAAACTCCCTTAGATTGGTTTTTGACAGTATTGGTGGTGGACCATACACATATACCTCAAAACAACTAAAAATCCACCTGGCGACTCCACTAGCCTCCAATAGGCCTTACTACTTTACTAAACTCTAGGCTACTATCTGATTGAGCCACCTCATCGCCACACTAACATAATGGCGATCACGGTGGGACTCTGAGTGATATAAAAACTTAGATTCCCTAAACATTCCAGCAGCCTTAAGAATACTATCTGATTGACTTATCCCACCACTCACTGACATAGTAACGATCACGGTGGGACCTTTCGAGTTAGTGACAATCTAAGTACACCTTGGAATTCTCGAAGTCTCAATCAATCTTAGAAATTTTGAGTTTTGTTTGAAGAGTAGAAGCTAGCTCTCTCACCATCTTAGCAAAATGATGATTCAGTTATAGGAAACTCTTCCAAACCTCATAGGCACAGAAAAACTCAGAAAACCTCAAAAACATCCCTAGATTGGTTTTCCTAGTTATTGGTGGTGGACCATAGCTACATCTTTGTAAAAACAACCAAGTTCCACCTGGAGACTCCACAAATTTCAATAGACCTAAAGACTCCACTAGAGGAAGAACCTAAAACATGACCGGTCATCCTAGAAAGAAAAAGCACTCAGGCCTTAGTTGGATTCAAGAAATTATTGTCTTTATCTATAACTATGTTCTATCCTACTTTGAGCCTAATCAAGAATACACTGATGATATCTACATTGATCATTGGAAGGATCTCAAACCTCGAAAAGCAAAGCCTCAAATTTCAGACCATGAGCAGGCGTATACACCTGTGCTTACCCCAGATTCACCTATGGAAAACCTAGCAAAACATGAGCCTCATGCTACCTTTCCCACTCTGGCTGAAACCTCAAACAGTCATAAGTATATTTTTACACTACCTATATCCACAAAGGTCCTAGAAAGATACAAACCTCTGGTTTTACCTCCCATCTTTCAAGCCCTCCCTGCAAATCTTCAAAATAAATTACCCAGATTTGATGGAGAAAGCTCCAAAGTCACTGCTGGAGAGCACATCCAAAGTCTTGAGGATTTACTTGACCTTTATGAAATAGAAGAAGATGATGTGCGTATTAGAATGTTTGCCTTATCATTAGAAGGAAAAATTAAGAGTTGGTTTAAAGACCTTCCAGCTGTAAGCATTACCAATTTTCATCGGTTCACTCAAATCTTCCTAGATAGGTGGGTGGTCATGGGTAATAAAGTTCTCATCATAAAGGAATACAATCAGTTGAAAAGACAACCAGGGGAGACAATACAAAACTTTTCAGCCAGGTTCAATAAAGTATACCATGCAATGCCTGCTAACATAAAGCCACCCCTCGGATGTGTTCTCTTGCACTACCCAGATTATTTTGACCCAGAGATGGTTTTCTGGATAATAAATAAAGATCCTTTGACCCTAGAAGAAATGAAAAGGATAGCAGTTGATGTATAATTCAACATACTAAATAGGGAGGCACAACTAAGAATAATAGAGAAAGACAAAGCAAATCAAGAGAGAATAATATCTTCAGAGGAAAAGTTGAAAAAATTGGTATGTATGTTTGGCAAGCTAGAGCATCTACTTGACATGAAAAGAGAAAAACAAAAAGTTAAGGTTAACACTGCTTATTCAAAACAACCTACACTTCTTCCTCAAGATGAATACACTCGACTATTACAAGACAAGAGTTATAAACAAAATGTGCCTAATGGGAAAGTTGCAAATAAAAACATAGAGGAATGCTCTAAAGAGACTATCAGCCATTTTGAAATCATAGATTCTGAAATGGAAGAAGCATCAAAACCTTTATGTTCTCTACCCTTATACTTTAAATCATTCCAGACTTTGAAAGAAAATTTGCATCCTAAAGATCTCTCAGCAGTTATTCAGGAAAACCCTGCTCAAGTTAACTCTCACCTAAATCAAGAAGAGTTGATTGAAGATGAATTCAAATCTGAGATAGAAGATAAAGCAAAACCTGTAGGATCTCTACCTTTATGCTGGGAGTTATTTGAGTTCATAAAAGAAAATTGGCCTCCTGAAAATCTATTAGAAAAAAACTCATGAATTACATGATAACTATCCTCAAAATCACAAAGAATTGGTTGAAGATGAAAACAATCAAGAAATGAAAGAGAACCCACAGGATCTCTCTAAGGACATGAGTGATGATTCATCATCTCTCATAGGTGAAGCCCAAAAAGACATTCATCTTTCAAATCAGATTTCCCAAGAGAAAGAGGATTACTATAGAGAAATGAAAATGCCTCCCTTTTTAACTGAAGATGAAATAGATCAACTTATAAACATGCAGATAGCCTCTGAAACTTCATATAACCAAAAAATTTCTGATCTTTCTCCTGTTAATCTTGCATATCATAAGTCAAAAAATATATTTGTAAATCAATTTGAAGAAAAGAAATCTGATAGTCCAATATGCATGGTTGGTGACATTACTTATATTAATGATTCTCCAAGGTTTGATCAATATGTTGATGATTATGATTTCCAAACAGAAGCTAACTTTGCAGAATACTCAGTTTTTGATTTTTGGAAGGAAGCTCAGTTTCATAAACTTGGAAAAAGTGAGCAGCCAATACAGGTCATCTATGACACTGATGAGGAGAGCCTTGAGAGTTTAGAAGTAAGTGAAGAGTCTCGAACTCTTTGCTATACTTCACTTCAATCCATCAGAGATAACATTCACATAATTGGAAATCAACAATCTTTCAGCTTTGATGATGAGGTTGAGGAGGATGATGAAATTCTCGAGCATGTTGTAAATGAGAAGCCTTTTCTTGAAATGGTTGAGGAAATCATTTTGGACATGGAATCTTCCTTAACTCCAGATTTGCAGCCACCAAGTTCCATTGAGTTACAAATTGCAGATGAAGAAATAGAGGTTGATAAACACATGAGAGTTGTCACACTATCCTTTCAAGAGAATTTACTGTCAAAGTGTATCCCTGCTCATCAACCTAATGACCTTCACACAGTTTCCAGTCCACTTAATCAGAACACATCAGCTTGGAAAGAAAACTACACTGCAATATATGATGAGTCTAACAGTTCAAGTGATCATGAGCACGGGGAAGAGTTGCTTTACTAGGGGAGTCCCAAATATAGCCAAGTGGAAGAAAGAGTAGTCCTGAATGAAGCCTATATATCAAATCCTCTAGATCAGGTATTATTCCAAGATCCATTTTTTGTTTTCCTTGAGAAATCTGAAGGAGTAGTGGGTTCTATCATGAAAAAGTTGCTACCAAGAATGAGAAAAAACTTAAGCACTACTGTTAGAAAACAAGCCAAATGGAAGTGGCCTTTTCATTACTTCAGCATCATGAAAGAACTAAACCAGAGTCACCCATGTAATCATCTACTTGACTGGTTACATTGGAAAAGAGAGTTCACCAAATGAATGTATGTTGTGTATAGTTTAGATTAGGATAGATAGATAGCTGTGAAAAATAAGCTTAGCCTTCTGAGCATCTTTTCAGTTTTAGATTGTTTGAAGAAAAAGTGAAAAAGAAGAAAATACAAAAACAGTAAAAAGTAGAAAAAGAGGGCAGTTTCTAAAATAAATGGTATAGCCTCATACCCAAAAAAATAGTCATTCTGAAAGCGCGCAAGTCTAAATGCCGCTACTAGTCCTCAAATGTCTTGTTCAGTTATCTAGCCTAATCATAGTTGAACATGTTTTAAATTTATTTGCTGATAAGTTAGTGAGTGGAAAAGATGGTCAACATTGTGTAAGCTTGACTTCTCAAAGAGAGTAGATTAGGAAAACACACTGGTTCCACATGCTAAAAACAGAACCAAAGAGGAAAGCAGGGATGAAAACAAATTGTGTATCCTAGCCTTGTTTTCCTAGTTTTTATTTTATGCAAAATAATATTTGTGTGCAGCTTGTCTTTCATGCCACAAGTACATGACAAATCAGACTGTCTAATCCTGATTTGATCATTTTTCAATTTCGTGTTGTAGATTAGAGAATAAAATCCTGTCAAACAGCTTAACCTTGACAGTTGATCTAGCATAGGTAGAGAAACAAAGGAGTTCATCAGTTTAATCTGAACTCCCGGCAGATATAAGTATAGAACTAGATAGGTTCATTTTTCAAAAATAAAAAATATATATTGTCAAAAGGGTTTCTAGTCCAAATGCACCCAAAGGAAGAAAAAAATGTTAGGAAAGATAGTGAGGTAGGTAGGAATATCATTGATGCTAATCATGTTGTCATTTTTCAGAAGTAGCATCAAGGAAGAATGAAATTTGCAACAATGGGTAAGGCACTGGTCTTCATGAGCCAAAGATCTGAGATTCTGGACACGTCTTGAAAAGGAGCTGCCCTCCCCAAATGGAGCCACTGTTAGTTATCAATATTTTTCACTTGTTGGTGATGACTAGTTGTAACAGCCAAGTTTTCTAGCAGCTGATCTAAAAATTTGTCTTACTTGCCAGCTGGAAAACACCCATAAACCTTTTTTCCCTCTTACTTTTTAGTCCGCCCACGACGAGATGAAACCTCATTATCAAGTCCTATCTAGCCTCAGCCATACTAGTTTGCCCATCAGCTCCAAAGAAACAATCCAAATTTGTCCAAAAAAGTCTCCCCTAAGTTAGGTAGTGGCACTTTAGGCATTTCTCCCTTGGAAAACCACTCTAAAGCCAAAGAACCTCTATCTGCTATAGACCAGTCATAACATACCTTCCCATTCTGCAAATAAATTTGGTTACAGCCCTAGGTCGCGCCACTAATACACCCTCAAGTCTAAGCAATACATGTACCATAGGTCAAATTGATTTTAGGTGGTTTTACGTTGTTTTCAATGGATCTTTCAAAGAGTAGAAGTACACCAGCATTTCCAGGAGACAGTATTTGTTTCCACATGAGAAGACAGCTACTTCTTAATGTGATTTTGAACCTGGAATGCAGCTACAGGGCAGAGATTTTTTTCATTAAGCTCCTGCGATCACAATCAAAGCATGACAAGATAGTGAAAGGAAAAATAACACTGTTAACAGCTGATGAGATGGCATGACTGAAAAAACCTCCTTCATCTATAAGCAGAGGGTTTTTTAAGACTGAAGAACCTCTTTCATCTACAAGCAGAGGGTTAAGAGCGCCTCCTTCATCTATAAGCAGAGGGAAAATGGACAAAGTTTGATTTTAAGAGTTGCACTGACTGTAAGGCAATTTTGGAACACAAAGTTGGTGTTGGGGGATTATTTCTAGTAATAATTTAAATCATTTTGCCTTGGTAAGCAAGTAAAGAGTATCAGAAGCACAATTCCTCCAATGAAGAGCAAAGTAATGGGTAGTGAGGCAGTGATAAAAAGGAACATTATGGCAGCCAACACAGGGAAAGAGCATGACAGTCATGAAGAAAGCAGTGATAGAGACAAACAAGGCGGCCCTCAAGCAAGAAATGATGAGGGCAAGCAAATACAAAACATGGATCATGAAGGGCACTCTCCAAAGCATGTGCTAGTTGCCTCTCCTAGGCAAGGGGCCATGACTTCTTCCCCAAAGCTAGAATGCCAAACAACAAAGAAGAAAACCAAGAAAAGCTCAAAATTGCCCAAAGAAGGCGCCCAGTGAGGAAAAAGGAGAAAGACACCTCTAGGCTTGGAATTTTGGCCTGAGTTTCTAGACATGTTTCTAAAAATCCTTGAGGGACTTGCTCACCAAAATTTAGCAAATTTTGACATGTTCTTGTTTTTTGACATTTTTGGGCCTAATTGCATAAAATCATAGGCACCGCCATTTTGGTTTGGAGCATCCTTAACTCTTGAGAGTGGTACCATTGGATGCATTAAATTCAGGGGCATCTACTCAAGAATTTTCAAAGCATTTGAAGTTTTTTTGGTCCCCCAAAGATACAAAAAACACTCACTTTTTCGACAACCTGCCCACATATCAGCAAGGCCTATTTTTTGGGTTTTTCCACTTAGTCTAGTATTTGATAGACTTTTGGGCATCAGTTTAGAAAAATTCAAGTTGTTCCAGAAATTAGACGTCCATAGATTTCCAACGAGCCATCACGGGCCTCATTTCGACATCGGGAAGGCTGCCAAAAGTTGCCGACAAGTCAGGGGACCTTTTGCTGATGTATTTTTTGAGTATTTTTGTAAAAATTGAACCTTTCAAAACTGATCTTTCCTCATGTGCGTTTAGCTATTTTTGTACATGATAAGTTATGAAAATTCAATTTAATTCCCTCTTTTAGCATTTTTTAGATATTTTATGAGATAATTTGTGACTTGGGCTTTGCAAAGCCTCAAGGACAAGTTTAGATATTTTGAATAGGCCAATGAGAGTGCAAATTGAACCAAGAGGTTTTCCTCACTTGAACCTATATATTCCAAAGGATTTCATTGTAAAAGAGGCTGAACTTGATGATAGAAGCAATATATGGTCATATAATCTTTGGAAGAAATACTTGTCTCATGCTTTTGGATTGCCTCTTGGATTTTCTTAGATGATGAAAAAGGATTGTTGTTGGATTCCATGACTTGGTAGAATGATATAGTGTCTCTTTCTTTGTTTTGTCTTCTAGTTTTCATTCATGAATTCATGTTTCTTGCTTGCTATAGATAAGTAGAGAACATATTTGAGACATGCTCTTGGAGGCACCTCAAATCTCCTGTTTCTTCATAGCTTTCATGTTTTCCTCTTCCTTAGTCACATTAAAGAATTCTTGATTGCTCTTTAATAACTTAAGGATATTGTTGCTTATTTCATTCATGGTTTTATACATGCTAAGTATGATTGACAGTATGCCATGCTTACCTATGGCTAGTGCTAGCTCCATCCATGAAATTTCTCTTTAACTGATTAGATTATCATTTTGTTGAACCAAGGAGACCTAGTTCTGATCTAGCCCTTTGTCTAAGATTATGAAAATATTGTTTTCAAAGTGCCCAATAACTTGAAGTACTATGTTTAGGCATTCCGGCATAGTAAGTTAAGTTGTTTGTCTCTCATATTTGTTTTCCCCAAAGTCTGATAGCCATTTTCCAAAGTTAGAGGGTCATATATCTCTATGCATGGCTTGAATGTTTACTTCTATGTATTGATTAGCTTATAGTTACATTTCTCATGATTAATGGTTTGCCCTACCATGTTTATGTCAGCTATTAAAATAGTTATGCTTGAAATCCTTTGTTGTTCCCAAACTTGATGTCCATTTTGTTCCATTTTACCCAAAGATTCTTTCTACCTCGAATCAAATCGACCCTTCAACAGCCTTATATCACCATCTGATAGCTTTCTAGACCTTTTCAACCCCATAGCCCAATTGATCTAACATCATTTTTACCTATCTTATATCTTTGATCGGTTTCATCCCTCACAACCTAAAAACCAAAACCAAAAACTTACTTCTCTTGCTCAAATCCCGAACATAATAATAAACCTACGAATATCCTTTACATATATAGAGAGAGCCCTCTCTGAGTCCAGGAAGGCTAGGTCCTTGGGCTCCAAAGATTGGTTTGATGTTACACTATCATTTGGTTTTCCATTCATCCAAATCACGAGACCCTAACAGCTGCAAGGCCAAATTAAACACTTGGAATCACAGATGTAGATGGTACAAGAAGAATTGAGGAAAAAGGTTCTTAAGATGATTGTGCAAGATGATGATGTTACTCCATGAAAAATGGTAACGAAACACATTTTTGGATCACATTTTGTCTTATGTTATCATAACCAGGCATCTACAGATTTAGAAATTTTTTTGAGGTAAGAAAAGAGCAAAGACGGTGAACTAGGTAGAAAAGTTCTACATGCTCTGTTTTATTTGATCGTTATGTATTTTTGATATTTTTAAATGTAGTCAGCGCGGTGAGGTGGGCTAGTCATCGGATGAGATCATGAATATTGACCCAATGTGACTTTTTCAGGGGGGACAACTCAACAATCTACTTCAATTAGCTGACATGACTAAACACCTCATCATGATGCCACCTCACTGAAATGGACAGCTCATCATCAAATCAGTTTTTTGAAGACCTTAAATCCAGTGTATCAATTGGCCACCTCAACAAGGCAGTTTGATTCGATAGGGATGGCAAACATGGGTTGTTAGACATTCTGTTTAACTAATTAATAGTCATAGAGTCCTTTTTTATTACCAACTCTACTAAAACAAAAAATATCCATAGTATTCCTCAAAACGATGTAATCCTAATTGAATTAGATCTCAAGCTCAAGTATCGAAGTCTAGCCAGGTAGCAGACTTTTGTAACAGGTGGTAGACCTTTTCTCTAGGTGGTCTCTAGGTCGGTATCAAAGTCTAGCCCGGGTGGTGAGCCACTGTCAAAAGAGATATCACTCTATAAATGAGAAGTTTTTTGAGATTGAATGGTTGATGAATGTAATGAGAAGGCTATTATGTGTTGCTTTCTACAAGCTAGCTATCACCGATTCTGATAGTTGTTTTTCAGACCTGAGATTTCTTTTAAGGTTATGTGTTTGTGTTTTTTCCATTTCTGATATTATCATCAGCTTCATATTCTCATGATTACTTGGAATTCATAGTTTTATGCTCCAATTTCCATCATGTGTTATGTCTATGTTGTAAAAAGTTATCTTTTAAGCTTAATTGCCTCAACTTCCATGAAATTCATTTGCTTGTGATTGAAGTCCCATAACTGACTCCATGCCCAATGGCATACATTTTCCACCTGCAAAATCATTTAAAATACAAAAAGAGTTAGCGATCTGCAGTTTAAGTTTCATCTTGAGTATTCATTTGTTTTCGTTGAGAGAGCCCTCTTTGATTGGAAGGGCTAACTTCCAATCCAAAGTGGTTTGAAATAGTTGTGCTAGGTTAACAGTTCAACAACCCAACTGGTTCCAGCTTAGTGATAACAACATGTATGTAGAGGTTATATTTGTGGCAATAATAACTTTAACTAGGAGGTTTTGACAGCAATGTTATAGGTATGTAATTCCATATTTTTCATTTTCAAGAATGAAATATAAGTGAAGGAAGGTCCTAATCACAAAGGTTTTTATATTTCATTGCCTAAATTACAATAGATATGTGTAGCACCCTCCTCCCACATTTACCCAACTAGCGGTCCACCAGGTAAACATGTGAACCGCGGAAGCACCAGCGGGTTAACTCCTAAGTACGGAGTTAAACAGTTAAAACCGACATGACA
This sequence comes from Pinus albicaulis, assembly GCA_034641835.2. Taxonomy (NCBI): domain Eukaryota; kingdom Viridiplantae; phylum Streptophyta; class Pinopsida; order Pinales; family Pinaceae; genus Pinus; species Pinus albicaulis. The sequence goes on along the minus strand of JAXQQM020065763.1, from coordinate 20,880 downwards.
AGACCAATTTGACCTTCCACACATGCTATAGAACCTTTAGGAGCCAACCAACCCTTCTAGGTTGTTAGGGTCCTATAATAATAGGATTCATAATTTTGAATTAATTGTGTAGAATTTTGCAATATTGTACATACCTTTGCTTTCTGAAAATGTTTTCCCATATTTAAAAGACGAAAAGAGGGTATGTCCCAAAAAAAAAATCAAAGGATAAAAAAGAAACAAATAGATGATTGCAAATAAGATAAAATAGGGACAAATTTCAATCGGTTGAAAGGTGTCACTACCTTTTAGCTTTAGATATTTTCTTTCCTAGAATAAATCCTGATTAGTTAAAAAGGATATTTTGTATTAGTTTTAGTATAAATACTTCATAATTCAAAGTATTTAGTGTGGATGAATTGCTGAACATTTCTATAGTTGTACTATTCTGGAACCTGAGGGTGATTGTACCAATTTCAAGTCAGTAGTATTATGAAAGCAGCTCCAAAAATAGAAGAAAAGAGATATCAACGCCTTAGAAATAAGCCACTTCGAGGGGGCAACCTCCAATACATTACATAAATGAACAATTCTTGGATGATACAAATGAACAAGACCTCCTTCTATATATAGGAGTCCATGGGGCCACAATATAATCTAGCGAGCCTAACAATAACAATGTAAGGGCACAATAATAACAATATTGGGATTCTGGGGTACAAGCAGTAACAATAAAGGAGGATACACTAGCAATAATAAGGAATAAACTAGTAATATAGGGACCTAGCATACTTACTCCTTCAAAAAAGCGTTTTCCTCAATGCTTGATAGCTCTTTGGAATTATGTATAAAATTCCCATCCTCCCATGTAGAATATTCAGTGGGTAAGTTCGTCCATTTGATGAGATACTCTGAAATTGATTGATTTCGTAGCTTTCGAGTTCTTGCTTCCGTGACTGCTTTAGGTTCCAATATGGTTTTTCCTTCCTCATCAAGTTCTAGTAATATTGTTTGAAATAGAATTTTGTCCCCTATAACCTTTTTCAAGCATGAAACATGGAAAATTGGATGCACTCACGAAGAAGCAGGAAGCTCCAATTTGTATGCCATAGTACCTATCTTTTGCAGCGCTTTGTAAAGACCATGTACTTTGGCGATAATTTATTAACCTTCTTAGCTTGCTTGAGGGAAATTTGTTTGTATGGTTGTAGCCGTAAAAATACCCAGTCTCCTACATCAAAACACTTCTCTGTTGTAGTGTTGATGCTTATATTGTTTCATTGATTTTGTGCCAAATTTAGGATTTATCCTTTAGAGTTGGAGAAATTCTTATTGATGCTTGATGTGATACTCCTTTGCTTGGACACCAAAGTTTCTCTTAAAGATGATGTGATGGATGGTGGATGATATCCTTAATGTGCCATAAATGGGGTCATTTTTGTGGCTGTGTTATGGAAAGTGTTATACCACCAATAAGTGAGAAGTGTTTCCATGATTTCCATGACCCATTGTATTATGTTATCAGGATACAAAACAACAAAGATATCCTTCAAACATTTATTCACTATCTCAGTTTGACCATTGGATTGAGGATGATAAGATGAGCTATGAGCTAATTGAGTACCCAAACAAGAAAATAACTCCGTCCAAAAATTTCCAGTAAAAATGGTATCTCTGTCGCTCACAATAACCTTTGGGTTTCCATGTAGCTTTTGAATTGTGTACATAAATGTAGTAGCAACTGTACTTGCTTTAAATGGATGAGATAATGCACAAAAGTGTGCATGCTTGGTAAGTCTATCAACTGCCACCATGATGACACTCTTTCCTTCGGACTTAGGTAAACCTGTGTTAAAATCCATTGAAATCTCATCCCAACGTTGACTTGGAATGGATAAAGGTTGTAGAAGACCCAGGGTCTTAATTGTCTCAACTTTATTTTTCTGGCAAACCAAACATTCTGCCACAAAATTTTGAATATCAGATTTAAGGCCATCCCAAAAAAATTCTTTCTTCACCCTGTGGTAATTTTTAAAAAATCCAGAGTGTCCTCCTAAAGGAGAAGTGTGCAATTCCAAAAGAATCTTTTGTTTTAGTTTGGAATTCTTAAAGATATAAGTGATATTTGTAGCATAAGGAATCTTTTTCAAATAAATGCTCGGATGTACTAGGATCTTGCTGCAACTTTTGAATAAGTGTCACACACTTCTTTGTCCTTCTTCCATTCATCTCTTGCTTCGGTAATCCAATCTGGTTGGATAATAGAAATGGCACAAAGCAATGCTTCCACCTCTTCATTCTTTCTTGAGAGTGCATCTGCAACAAAATTTAGCTTCCATTTTTTGTAGATTATTTAAAAGTCATAACCCAACATCTTTGTGACCCATTTTTGCTGCTCTTCTGAATATAGTCTTTGTTCCAAAAAGTGTTTAAGACTATCATGATGAGTTTTTACCTTGAAGTGTCTTCCCATTAGGTAATGCTCGCCATTTTCTTTAGTGCATGCAGTATTGCCAAAATTTCCTTCTCATAAATAGGTCTGTGTAAATACTTTCCTTTTATTGGATGACTTTAAAAATCAATGGGTCTTCCTTCTTGCATTAAAAAAACACCAATTCCATTTCTTGTGGCATCACAGTCCACAATAAATGTTTTCGTGAAGTCTGGTGTAGCTAAGACCAGTGTTTGGCACATTTCCTATTTAATATTTTCAAAGGCCTTAGTTGCTTCTCGAGTCCACGAAAATGCATATTTCTTCAGTAATGTTATTAGAGGTGCTTCTATTCTCCCATAATTCTTAAAAAACTTGCGATAATACCCTATCAACCCGAGAAATCCTTGCAGATGCTTTATGGTTGTTGGGATTTTCCATTCCTTAATGGCTTTAATTTTGTTAGGGTCTACCTTAATGCCCTCATGAGATACAATATAGCCGGATATTCCACCTCTTGTACTCAAAGAAACATTTGGATGTTTTTGCATAAAATTGTTTTTTCTGCAATAGTTTGAGCTGTCAACATGTTGAACAGTCTAACACCAAAGACATTTGTAGATTAGTATATCATTGAAAAATAATAACAAAAATTTTCTAAGGAAGGGTTTGAAAATGGAATTCATAAACCCTTGAAATGTAGAAGGTGCATTGGTAAGGCCATAAGGCATGACCAAAAATTCATAATGACCCTAATGAGTTTGAAATTTTGTTTTCGGAATATCTTCAATCTTCATTCTAAATTGATGATATCTTGAATGAAGATCCAACTTGGTAAAATAAATTGCTCCATGTAATTCATCCAATAATTCATCAATCATGGGAATGTGAAATTTATCTTTAATAGTGAGCTTATTGAGCTCCCTATAATCCAGACACATGCGCCATGATCCATCCTTCTTATGCACCAATACTCTTTGGGACGAGAGAAAGAACTTTGACTAGGTTGAAATATACCAACCTCTAACATTTTTGCAATCATATGTTCAATTTCGCTCTTTTGGGCAAAGGATATCTATAAGGCCTGATGTTTGGAGGAACACTTCCTGGAATAAAATGAATAGAATGATCATGATCACGAATAGGTGGGAGTCCTTTGGGAGTTTCAAACACCTTGGAATGATTGTCCAAGACTTTTTGGAGATATGCAAAAATAGATAATTTTGATGTTGGAACTTCTAGTGAGAATAATTGTGCAATTATGCCTCATTGTTATTTCTTTAGAAGATTTGTCATGAAATTATAGCTTATTATCTTTCCCAGCTTCCCTGCAATACCCCATAATTCAACTTCCTTTCCTTCTAAAAAAAATTCAAGAAAAAGTTCTTGAAAATTAAAAGCTACCATCCCCAAAGATTGTAACCATTGTACTCCTAGTACAACATCGACACCGCCCATTGGAATGGAGAGCATTGGACTATTCAATACATATTCCCCCATGGTTAGCTTTATATTATGTCACTTTCCAGAGCAATTTATAGTTCCTCCATTTGCAGCGATCACTTGACACTTTGGTGTTGGGTATAGGAAGCAATTCAATTCCTTGGCCACCTTACAATGAATAAAATTATGTGTACTCCCTGGATCAATCAACACTATTAAATTTTTCTTCTTGATATGTCCTTCTATCTTGAGAGTTTGAGGAGTGGTAATTCCTGCTAATGCATTACATTATATGAGTGAACTCATTTCTTCCTCTTCTAAGTTGGTTCCTGGTTCTAGGGTTGGTTCACAGTGTATATCCTCTTCTTTTGAAGATTCTTGTTCATTTTCTTATTCCTCTTCACAATCTATGTAAAATAATTTCTTCTCAGCACACTTATGACCTTTAGTGTATTTTCTATCACAACTGTAGCAAAGCCCATTTTCTCTTTTTTCTTCCAATTTTTGTGGTGTCAACCTTGTAGGTTGTGGAAATCCAGGAGTAGCAACACTTCCATCTTTATATATGTGAGTGGTAGGCTTCCTTGTTTCCATAATTTTACATTCAATTTTTCTTGCCAACGTGAATGCCTTTTCCAATGAATCAGGTTCCCAAACACAAACTTCATGTTGGATGTTATCCTTTAAAGTGCCTATGAAGACATCAATCTTGTGTTCCTCTGGAATATCAGTTACCCTTATATTCAATTTTTGGAAGTTTTCAATGTGCTCCGCCACTAAACCCTTTTGTTTGAGATTTATCGATTGGCTAAAGAAGGTGTTTCTTTTTGTATCCTCATAACGTGCTATCATTTCCTCTATAAAAATTGACCAAGTGACAATTTTTTTACGGGATCAAAGCCATCGATACCATACAAATGTATTTTTTTCTAAATGTAAAGTTGCAATGCGTACCTTTTGTGTGTTTTTCACATTATTGAGATCAAAATATTGCTCCATATGTAGTATCCATGTTCACGGGATCCTTGCCATCAAATTCTACCCTCTCATCCATCTTTGAGGCCATGGTGCCGTTTTTCCATCCAACATTGGGGATTTATGAAATCACGATTAACATTTATTTTTGTTCTCATCATTAGTTTCCTCTATCTTTTAGTAGGGAAATAGTTTTGATCAACGATTGTCATTGATATCAACCCAAGTAGCACCGGGGAACTAACCCAATATTTCATGGGAATTTTTACCTATCAAATTAATATATTCTAGGTCAATAATGGTTTTGATGGTTTCTACTTGCCGAGATGTTTCCGTTGATATATGGCACGACATGTAATTCTTCACGGTTTGAGAGATATTCATGTTTGAAGTTTGTACCCCCAGTTAGTGGGCTAAAAACCCATGGGGTTGGGGCATGGGTCATTGAAAAGTCATAATTAATATTTTTTTAACCTCCTAAAATCCCTCACACGTTCACTTGTTGAAGCCCCTCTCAACTTAAGCACTTATATAAATTGTGATCCTCATTTCCTCCTTATGCATGGGATTCGGCCATCTAAAACAGGTCATCGTGGAATTTTCGCTCTAAATTTTTTTCTACAAAGGCTCAGAAGCTTAATGTTTTACGAGGCGAAGCCAAAATCCTGAGGAAGCTGCAGTAAAAATTTCATATTCATTTACACAATATTTTTGGCGATATGATATGTGGAAGTAAGGGTTTTTGCAGGCTCCTGAAATTCATCTCAAAGAAGTGACCTTGGTAAAATCGTCATAACTCTCTCTCTAAGTATCGGATTGGAATTACATAAAAAGTAGCAGATAGTGCACAGTCTTTAGTTTTCACTCTATCAATTTCAGAGCCAAATTAAAAAACAGTGACACGTGGCACGCCATACAAGTGCGCTCTGCTGAAATAGTCCATAATTAGGACATTGTGAGAAATTGGGTATAACTCTCTCTTGAAAAATCCAAATTCGGTAAGACCTATGGCATTGGAAAGAAGACTTAGAGGACTACTACAAGACCGAAAATCAGATATTGAGGATCTGAAATAACAGAGATACACTAGATTCAATATCGAGCTCCTAGAAGGCAAGAAAAAGCTAGATCATGTTGTCGAAGTTGCAAGGAGCAGACTTTCTCTTTACTTGAAAAGAAAAGCAAGGTGAAACAGAGGGTAGAATGACAAGAGAAACAACCAAGGTGCATAATAGCAATAAGAAGTTCATCATATGAAGTCTTCAAGTGGGCAGCATTGCATACAATCATTGTAAAGGTATCATTATACTTAGTCATTGTAACAACATTATTGTACAAATTATACTAGTGTCTATCTGCCAAGGGTTGAAGAGGAGGTGTTGGGAGGTCTAGGATCATCAATAGGTGGTTGTGTCATAGTTGGGGTTATGGTCTAGTGTGTCTTCTTCTTCTATATCATTATATATCATTGTAAAGTGGACCATTTTCCCTAGTACGGGAGTCCATTCTTCTTTTATTATTATATAGGGTGGTCGGGTGGTGCTAGGGTGAGTTGTAGCTCATTGGGTGTTGGGGCATCTATTTAGTTAAATATTGAAGAATCTCGGGCATTGGAGCATCTATCCAAGGGGATATGGAGAAGAATTATTTTCTAGATAATAGGAAGTTGGAGCTTTCTTTTCAATTGGATTTGAATATTAAAGAATTACTAGAAAATCATTGGGTGGTTTTTGTCCCGGAGTGGGTTTCCACCTTAAAAACTGTGTGCATTTTTGTTCCTCTTGTTTACTGCTACCATTGTACAAACAATGATAATAATTGAATATTAACTAATGCTCTAATTGAAAGAAATAATGATTCACCCCCCTCTCAGTATTTCCAACAATTGGTATCGGAGCTTGGTTCCTTCAATAACAGTTTAACAGCTGGAAGGAGGTCATGGAGTATACAAAGAATGGTGTACCTCTATTCAATGAAAATAATTATGCACTTTGGAAAGGAAGAATGGAGGTCTATCTCTTGGCGCAAGGTTACGAAGTATGGGACACTGTTCAAAATTGATTTACATCAACCACGGATGAACAAGGTAAGAAGAATTTGGTAAATGATGCAAAAGCAAAGAATATTATTATCAGTGGACTTATTGAATCTTCTTATCATAAGGTGTTGGGTTGTAAAGGCACCCGAAAATGTATGGGACAAGCTTGAGAATATATATACGGGTGACTCAAATGTCAAAGAAGCAAAGCTTCAAATCTATAGAGCAAAATTTGAGCAACTCGGGAATGATAGAAGATTGCAACATTCTTTGCATACTGATACATTGATGAAATAACCAATACTACAGAAGGATTGGGAGATCCGATTGATGAGAAGACTCCGATTGACGAGAAGACTATTATATGAAATATTCTTCGAATGTTACTAGGGAGATTCAACCCAAAGGTATCGGTCTTAGAATACAGTGCAAATATGGACAAACTCAGCAAAGAGGAATTACATGGGGTTCTCATAGCATATGAAATGAGACTTGATGAAGAAGAGAGTACTTCACATCTAGAAACCGCGTTCGTTGCATCTAAGAAAACCAATAAGGATAAAAAATCTTCAAATGAAAAGACATGCACCTGCAAGTGTGAAGAAAATGGAGATGATGAAGAAGGTCTTTGAGATGAAGAATATGCTTACTTCACGAGAAAACTAAAAATTGGTAAGGGACAATTCAAAGGTAAACTTCCATTGATATGTTTTAGATGTAATGAGGTTGGGCATTTTGCAGAAAAATGTCCAAACAGAAGTAATGGAAACTCAAAAGGAAAGAAAGGCTTTAAGAAATTCAAAAAGCAAGGATCCAAAAGGAACTTTCTCTCTAAAGAAGATAGCTCATCATCCGATGAAGACAATGATAGTGAAGAAGAAGCCAATGAGAGAGTATTTTTTATGGCCAAAAAACTACAATAAACCAAAAATAAGCAAGAGGTATCAAACAACGAAGAAGAAGGATGGACCATAGACGAATTTTATGAGGAAGTAATCAAGCTTATAAAATATCTCAAGGCGGAGAAGATTCGTTCCAAAACTCTTGAAGAACAAGTTCAAGGTCTCAAAATTGTAGTTGAAGAACACAAATGCATTGAAGAGTCACTTCAAAAGAATTTGGAAGAAATAAACCAAGAAAGGGAAGAATTAGAAGCCGAAGTAGTCTCGCTGTGTGAGGAAGTGAAGAAAGGAAAAACTATCCAAAACTATGCCAACATCTCAAGGGCATTGGAAGAACTCATCAAAAATCAACAATCTTACAATGAAAAAACTGGCATCGGTTACAAAGAAGAAGAAGCAGGACCTTCTACAACAAAATACAATGAACCTATGAGATCTGACATGCATGTAGACTTCATTGGACAAGATTCACAAGAACAGCCTTGGAAGACAATTCCTCGACGAAAATTTCCATCTAGGTACCAACATATTTTTTATGGCTACTGTTATTCATGTGGAAAATTTGGTCATAAAGCTGTAGAATGTCGCACGTACCCTAGGAACGAATACAATTCCAGGAGATCTGTCAAATATGAACCTCCCAGGGCTCAGCGAAACATCAATAGATTTGAACATTTAAGAAATAATATTGAATGTTAAAAATGTCGAAACTTTGGACACATAGCCAAAGACTGCAGACTTGAAAATCCTCCAGAAGAATCTTCGAAGCCACAGAATGAACGAACATGGAAGAAGAAGAAGAATGATAATTGTGCTCTCGCTCTCAAGGCTCAAAAGAACAAAGATGTGTGGTATGTTGATAGCGGTTGCTCAACGAATATCACTAGAGATAGAAATAAATTTGTATCTCTGAAAGAGAAGAAGGATGGAACCGTGTCCTTTGGAAATGATGGATCTTCAAATGTTATAGGATCAGGTACTGTCCCTCTCAGAAGCAAAGATGTTCTAGCCAAGAATGTTCTATTGGTTGAAAACATGAATCACAATCTGCTCAGTGTTGGACAAATGTGTGATCAAGGACACACAACACTATTCAACTCCACGAAATGTGAAATCAGGAAAGGCATGTATGGTGAAATTGTGGCTACAGCAAGTCGAGCTCCAAATGACATATATGTTCTAGATGAAGCAACTAAAGCATGTCTAATAGCTAAAGTGGATGATACAATAATTGGTAGTGTTGACACCTAATCCTATGGATGGGTGTGCATTTGTATTTTTGTATATTATTTAATATTAGGAAATAAGGAAGGCTAAGAGTCATTGGGAAATGAATCCCAATAGCCTCACCTCCCATCTATAAGAGCATGTACATTCTTCAGCTAATACACATTCTGATTTGAGGAGTTACCTCCTGGTTTGACATGGTATCAAAGCCAGCCCCACTATTGGCATTTCTGCCCTGTGGTGTAACTCCCTATCCTTTGCTCAGTCAATTTTATTAATGGTTTTCTGCTGCTCTTAATTGCTAGACTGTTATTCTGCATTTTTTTTTCCCCTATATAGTACTGACATTTGCAGCTCCAGCTCCTGCAGCTCCTGAAGACTGCAGGGTCTGTCATTCTGCAATTTGCAGGCTCTGCCATTCTGCAATTCCAGCAATCCTGCAACTCTGTCATTCTGCAGATTCAATTTCAAATTTTTTTGTAACGCCCTTGTGGGCCTCCTTCATTCTCCATCGACCAGCGCTCCTCTCCATTTATCCCTGCGCCCTCACACACCTCCCTCTCCCTCACTGTTCCATTCCCAACACACTGTCCCTACCCAATGCACTGTTACATTGATTCAAGGAAGGCCAACGTTGTCAATCCAATCCATGCCTCATTACATATATTATCGCCCTCGTTTCATAATTGACAGTCATATATCTGTGTGTTGTTTTTTATAACACTATTTCAGCGCTGTCGTTTCAAATTATAAAACGTTGGTTTGGTTTGGTATGTGTTGTATTGACATACAACGTTATAATATTACGCTGCACAGTCTACAACTTCGCTCTCATACGCCCCTCCCGGTTATAATACGCTCTCATACTCATCTAGCCCATTCATCCCTTTACGCCCCTCCTACACTTCGTTTTAACGCGCAGTCAATATACCACGCTGTTTACAATATACCAATACCACGCTTCATATGGTATCACAGTTGACAAGACCGCCCACGCATTAAACGCTGTCATGGTATTTATACGCTGGTTTATACAGTCGACTCCAATTTTATATACAACGCCCTCCACGTTGCTATACCGCTTATATATCACGTTGTCATAAAACGCTATTTTCAATTCCATTCACATTTTATATACAACGCCTCCAATTCCATTTAATACGCTCCTATACCAGCGTTGCATTACATGTCAATGGATACATTGCGCTGTCATATTTAATAGGTGGTTTGTTAATACGTTGCGCCCTTCTCGTTTACATATAACGCAGTCACTTATATAAAAACGCCACTCCCATTGTGTTATATTTGTTTATATATATGTGGTCCGTCAGCGCTTTCCCTATCGACTTCTCCTCTCCCCTTTCATAATTCCGCCCCCTCCCACACTGCTCCCCTCCATTTCACCCTCCCATTTCATAATACAGCCCTCCCATACCACTTTTCATTTTCACAATATCGCCCTCCCTACCATTCACAAATTTTTTTTCCCCAAACAAAAAAAAAAATACATTTTTTGTGTGCAGAATTTAGTGTTTTAGCAAAGAGCTTGTGTTTTTAGAATCAGCATTTTTAGCAAAGTGTTTCTGTCCTTTTAAAATTCAGCATATTTGCAGCAAAGAGTTTTTTCAGTACATTTTCCAGCAAAGATTTTTTTTGTTTTCTCTCCTTCAAGAGAAATTTTCCAGCAAAGTGTTTTCTCTCCTCCTTCAAAAGAAGATGACAGTCCCTTCATCTTCTAAAGAGGCTGCCTACTTGGCACAGAGAGAAAAGAGACATGATTAAGGTCCATCCAAAGGAAGAGAAGACAGAAGACGAAGAAGAAACTTTAGAGAAATGGGGGGCAGACAATCTAAAGCTCAGCAGCAAACAAATCAAGACAGAGGTAAAATTGATGACAAAGACAAAGGTAAACTAGTTGAATCAGCTCACTATGTTCTAGCACATTGTAACAATGGAGTAACTGAAAACCTCTTTGATGTTTCATTTACTTCATGGAGAGATGATTGGTTGCTAGATTCAGGAGCAACATGTCACATGACATTTAGAAAATATTTTTTTGAAGAATTCACCGACAAAGTTGATGGAGCAGTATATTTCGCAGATAAATCCAAACTCAAGCCATCAGGGCTTGGCACAGTCAGGCTTAAACTGCCTGGTCTTCCTGATCATATCCTACATGAGGTTCTATACCTCCCGGATTTGAAGAGAAACTTGCTGTCCCTGATCGAAATCCGGCAGCAAGGACACTCAGTTCACTTGTTTGATGGCAAGGCAGAGGTCAGATCAGCATCAGATCACTCACTTGTCATGGAGGGAATAGAAGAAGAGAGACTTTTGAAGCTGAAAGGTTCATCTGCTCATGCTCAAAACTTTGCATTCAGTTCATATCATGATGAAGGTACATTTCCATCAAGTCTTTTATGGCATGCTAGATTTGGACACTTAAAATATGACAGCCTTTGTTTGTTGAAGAAAAATGGTGTTGATGGACTGCCTACAATTCCTAGAAAACCTAAGGAATGTGATGCTTGTATTCTAGGAAAGCATAGCAAATAGCCATTTCATGATTCACACTCAAGAGCACATAGGAAACTTGAACTTGTTCATTCAGATTTATGTGGCCCTATGCCTATTTCTTCTGCAAATGGAAACAAATACATGATGACATTTATTGATGACTACACCAGAATGTGTTGGATTTACTTACTGAAGAATAAGTCTGATGCTTTTCAAACTTTCAAGAATTTTCATGCATGGATTGAAAATGATGCACAAACACATATTGGCTCTCTACGTACTGATAATGGAAAAGAATACACTTCAAATGAATTTGAAAATTATCTTCATCAACATGGAATCAAACATCAAACAACTGTGCCATATAATCCACAACAGAACGGTGTAGCTGAAAGAATGAACAGAACTATTTTAAATATGGTCCGCCCCATGTTATTTTTCAAGAATGTAAAATTGATGTTTTGGGCTGATGCAGTTCTATGTGCTGTTTACATAAAGAATAGGTGTCCTTCAAGTTCAATTAGAAACAAAACTCCTTTTGAAATGTGGCATGGCCACATGCCTTCGGTAAAGCATTTCAGGGTCTTTGGGTCCATTTGTTATGCCTTGATACCCAAGGGACAAAGGAACAAACTTGGTGCTAGAAGCAGAAAATGTATCTTCTTGGGGTACTCCAATACCTCCAAAGGATATCGTCTCTATGATGAAGCAAATAAGAAGTTTGTGATAGCAAGAGATGCCATATTTCTTGAATCTTCCAAGAGTGACAAGGTTGTTGAGCGGCAACTTGATCGCCTGGATAGATTCACACATGCAAAGTCTTTCCAAGAATTTGATAATCAGATTCCACATCTTGAAAGGGGGATTCCGATATTGAATCAAACTGTGGAATCATGTCCTGAAGCACTCTCTCCCCCACATGAAGAAACAACCACGGATGACACATTGGATGATGTGATTGACATAATTGGGAGATTGAATCTTGAATCAATCCCAACTCAGTCAAATGACCAGCCTGGGCCATCTCAGAAAGGTCCTCCCAAATGGCCGACAAAGACACTGGAGAATGTTCATCCTGATGAGGTTGGAAAAACAGGAACAAGAAGTTCCACTCAACAAATCGAAGGTGATGTAGATAATTCTGATTCTCCCGTTGATATGGATATTGCTTATAACTGTGAATTGAGTTTGTCTACAGATCATGAACCAACTTCCTTCAAAGAAGCCGCTTCTCATGATGAATGGAAAGAAGCGATGCAGAAGGAGTATGATGCCTTGATAAAGAATGGCACTTGGAAGCCGGTTGATCCGCCTTTGGGAACGAAACCAATTGGCTGTAAGTGGGTCTACAAGAACAAGTACAAAGCAGACGGCTCACTTGACAAGCACAAGGCCAGGCTTGTGGCAAAAGGATTCGCACAGAAAGAAGGAGTCGATTATGAAGAAACTTTTTCTCCCACAACAAAATGGACCACTATCCGGACTCTCTTTGCCTTAGCAGCTCAGAGTGGATGGAAAGTCCATTAGATGGATGTAAAAACAACGTTCTTGAATGGAGATCTGAAGGAGAAAGTTTATATGTCCCAGCCAGAAGGATTTGTGATAAAGGGTCAAAAACACAAAGTTTGCAAACTTGTAAAATACTTGTATGGCCTCAAGCAAGCACCACGAGCCTGGTATGAGAAGTTGACCGAGCATCTTCTGAAACTTGATTTCAAACACTTTGATCTTGATGATGCAACTTTGTTTGTTAAGAAAGTTGGAAAAACAATTGTATATCTTGTGGTATATGTAGATGATATTTTGATAACAGGAAACAATGAGAGCTATATTGCATCCATGAAGAAAGAGTTGAAGAAAGGTTTTGAAATGACTGATTTGGGTCATGTTCATTACTATTTGGGTATTGAAGTAATTTAACATCCTAAATTCATATTTCTTTCTCAAAAGAAGTACATTGGAGATCTCTTGAACAAATTTGGCATGGATGACTGTAAACCCTTAAGCACTCCAATGGAACAAAACTTGAAGCTCACATCTATTGAAGGGAAGGAATTTGAGGATGCAACTAAGTATAGACAACTTGTAGGAAGTCTTATCTATCTGACCACCACCAGACCTGACATTTCATTTGCTGTTGGAATCCTCTCAAGGTTCATGGCAAAACCTTGTGAAGGACATTGGCCTGCTGCAAAAAGAGTGCTAAGGTACTTGAAGGGGACTCAAGACTTTGGACTCAAATATACACAGGTAGGCGACTTCAACTTGATCGGATACTCTGATTCAAACTTTGATGGTGACAAAGAAACAGGGGTGTCTACTACAGGTTACACCATGAGTCTTGGATCAGGAGCCGTCTCATGGAGATCACGCAAACAGTCAGTTCCAGCAGATTCCACGACCGAGGCAGAATATGTGGCAGCAGCTGAAGCAACAAAGGAAATTGTGTGGCTCCGGAAAATCCTGGAAGATTTGCAGATGAAACAGATGTATTCCCCACTCATGATCGACAACACTTCTGCAATAAAGTTGGCCAAGAACCCAAAGTTCCATGATCGAACAAAGCACATCAATACAAAGTACCATCTAATTCGACATCATGTTCAGGCCAAAACCATCCATCTACATCATTTTTCCACAAATGAGCAAACTGCTGATATCTTCACCAAAGCACTTGGAAGAGAAAAGTTTGAAAAGTTCAGATCGATGCTTGGCCTCACCAACATCCCTTCGTATTAAAGGGGGGAATGTTGACACCTAATCCTATGGGTTGGGTGTGCATATGTAATATTGTATATTATTTTAATATTAGGAAATAAGGAAGGCCAAGAGTCATTGGGATATGAATCCCAATAGCCTCACCTCCATGTATAAATGCATTTACATTCTTCAGCTAATACACATTCTGATTTGAGGAGTTACCTCCTGGTTTGACAGTCTTTATCACATACCTTGTAGCCTACTAACCACCACAAGATAGGGTCTCAACCCTCTCTACTATTTCAAAATTTGATGCGGCCTTCACACTGAAACACCATTGAAATCACATGCCCAAATTCTCATGAGCCACCTCTCTTGAGCTTGATATTCCATAATAGAACCAATAGTATGACATCCTACTTCCTATCTCAAACCCATTAAGTTATGTGAATTTTTTTTGAACCCTCACATTAAGATCTTTCTCTTGGTGGATGATCATGGCCTGCCTTTAGCAACCCTTACTCAACCCTCTAACTCAACCTACTTTAGGACTACATCTCTCTTGGCCTGCTTGATCAAATGAGCTCCTTGTCACTTGATGTTCTTGCCTTCATACTAAGGCATCCTTAAATAGATTTTCCTAGATAGGCCTCTTAAGAACCCTCTAGAACTTACAGGATTTATCCACTTAAGCCTTAGGAAATATTATTTTTCCTTTTGAATTTTCTTTTAGATTTTAAACCCCATCTTGGGTCCAAAACCCTTTCGCATGGAAATGACTGCATTTTTGTGGTCATCGGCAGATTCTCTAATATGGTCATTATTGCGACCTGCAAGTAGAATATCACAGCAGAAGCCACTGCTAAATCTTCTTTGAATGAGTGTGGGTGCACTTTGGGATCCCACAGTCTATTATCTCATATCAGGATAGTAGGTTCCTCAGTACATTTTGATAAATTATTTGGTCAATGTTGGACACCAAGCTCACTAATTCCACAACTTTCCACCCCGAAATTGATGGCCAAATAATGGTCGTCGACAGGATGATTATACATATTCTGCACATGTACAACTCATAGAATCCACCCACATGGGATGAAATCATTTCCTATGTCCAACACAACTATAACCAGGATCTCCACAACTCAATTGGATAAAACCCCTCTTAGGTGGGTTTGGGATTACAGCCACTATGTCCCATCGATTTGGCCATACCATTTGCCACTACATGGGTAGATTCAACTCATGTCCAATATGAATCTGACAAGGCAAACATCTTCATTGAGTGCATTCAAAACATATACCAATAATTCTATGACATATTGGACAAAGCCAATGCTAAGTACAAGAAGCAACATGATCAACATCGGGTGCCACATAAGTTCCAAGTGGGCGACAAAGTTTGGCTACATTTGTAGAACGAGTACCTCGTTGAACCCCATGGAAAGCTTCGCCCACTCCTATATGGGCCATACACCATCACTAAGGCAATAGGGGACAATGCCTTTGAGCTTAGTATTATACCATTCCTTGGTCTACACCTAGTGTTCAATTTGGACTGCCTTCAGCCCTACTTTATACCATTACTAGACACCTCCAACATTGTTGAAAAACTCACACAAACAAAGTTAAACCCATACTACATGGAACAATAAACAACTAATCGGATCATGGAAACACAGATCAAGAACACTCGCCAGCAAAGGATCCAACTATATCAAGTTGTCAAAGCATGCTAACTCCTTCACTAGGGAAAGTGGTTCACTAGGGACCAGGTTCAACAGAAATTTCCTCACCTCATGGAGGCTCTACATGCCATGAGAAACATTTCTTCCTAAGGGGGCAGGAATGATCCAGGTGGATAACGGTGGCCACCAACCTATTCCACCTAGACCTCATGTCAATTTCATCATTTTTCTTGTTTATATCATCATTTTCTATTTTTAACATATTTTCGGGGCCTAGACATCCGGAGCTGTTTTAACCCCCTAAATGACATTTTTTTGAGGTCCGCTGCAATACCATAGTAAGCTTCTACGACAAATCCTGTATTACTCGAAGAGATATTTCCAATGATATATTGTACGTTCCAAACATAGATAATATGACCAAGTTACAATCCCGGGAAGTTGGCTTCCCAACTAATCCCAACGGGGCCCATAACATCTTGGCATTCCATCTCCTGGGTTTAGGGTTTTGGTTGTTTATGAATTTCCCATGGTGTTAAATAACAAAAAGGCCCTTGAGCCTCATTGTAACGTAGTTGAGAGGCATGTAGCCGCCACATCTCAGATAAAATCTACCATCACCCGAACTAGTTTATTTCCATTATGTGTGTAAGCATATTTAAGTTATTTGATATTAATGAAATGAAGTTTTATTCCTGCTGCATCTCTACATTTATGTTTATTTCTATATTTTATTGTGTTCATGCATAATTCTCGATCAATGGTATCAGAGTGGTTTTCTCTTTCTCAATATTCCTTTGCATGTCCCCAATGAGATCAGGGGATAAGGAGTTAGGGTTCGTTCTGGTTGAACCTTTGCAAGATCAACCTCACAAAGCCCGACAAACTCCCATGGTGGAAGAAAAGAAATACTAGGGAGTAGGAGATCCTATCAAGATATTTCTCTAGGAAGCCCTCGAGAAATAGAGGAACATTATGATTGATAACTTTTCTCAGATCCTTCGACAGCTACCCACCAACGACGCATCTTCATCTAAAAACCACTATGGAGGTGCCACTCCTTTTAAGGTACAAGTTAACTTTTAAATTCCCATATTTGAGGGCCAAGTAGATTAAGACATCTTAGATAGATGGTTGAATCTATTATAAGGATATTTTTCATTTCATGACTTTTCCAATCGGGAAAAGATTACTTTTGCACTCCTCAAAGCTGGCCCCCATGTCAAGTACTGGTGGGAAGCCTACTTTGATAAAAATGACGAGAGGGAATCCTCCTTGTTCTTCACCGCACCCATTTGGAATTATTTCTGAGATGCCATCAAGGAACAATACTACCCCGTGGGGAGCTATGAGGACAAGGACATACAATGGACTATGTTGCGATAGCAAAGGGATCAATATGTGCATGAGTTGACGAATTTGTTCCATGCCCTATGAACAAAGGTGGGTATCAAATATTCAGAGAAACATTTCATGCTTAAGTATCATATTTGTTTGCACAAATAAATCTAGGAGTAAATGGAGTTCCTCAACGTCTCCTCACTTGGTGTAGCGTAATGGTATGTGCCGAGATTGAACAAAATTCAAACATAAGAAATGGGACTTTGGATATGTGAATCAAAAGCAGGGAAAGGTGACCCCAAACTACAGAACAAAGGACAAAACCAAGACTCGGTGGCCCAAGACAACTAGTTGAAGCCACAAGCGAAGAACAACACAATGAAGCCAAATAAGGACATGAGGAAATGGTGTGAGTTCCATAAGAGCTCCACTCATAACACAAGTGAGTGCCAGGCCAAGTAGTCACTAGTGGCTAAGCTGAAGGCTTCTGAATCAGATGCATGTTCTGAATCTAAGTCAGAACCCAGCAAGGGGAATGATAAAGGGAAGTATATTATTGATGCGGAACCCAGTGACACCATTTTTACCACCAATATCCAAATGGAGGAACTTGAATATCTAGAGGAGAAGGAGCGCCTCTTCAATTCCCATATGTGGGTGAAGGGTTTCCCGCTGCAGTTCACTGTTGAAAGAAAGAGCTAAAAGAACCTCATTTAAGAAAATTTCATGAAGCGCCTGGTCCTGGCGACCACAACACACCCACAATCATATACCTTTGGGTGGCTTCACCAAGTATGGGATCTCCGCGTCATCTAGCAATGTCACCTTCCGTATAGTACCAATCCCTTCACGGATGAGGTATTATTTGATGTTTACACTCTTGAATTTTGTGATGTATTATTAAGCCAACCATACTTATGGAAGGGAAATGTTGTGTATGATTTTAGGCCTCACACTCTTATTATTATTTTGGGCAATAAGTTGTACAGGATACTAGAGGTAGCACCGCTTACCGCCATCTCTCTTATCACTACAAAGAAATGTAGTAAGCTCATTTCCCAAACTGAGGAATTTTTTTTCCTTATGATCCACCCTTAGGGCAAGAAGAAGACTGTGATCATGACCTCAAGACAGGGCTCCTATGCACGACAAAAATAGATGGACAAGGTCGTGGAGGAGTACGAGGACATCTTCATCTCACCCCCAGATGTACCTCTACACTGTCAAGCCAATCACTCCATCGATATGATCGTAGACACACCGCTACCCAATGTACCAATCTATCGATGCTCTATTATGGAGAATGAAGAAATCAAGAGGCAGATTCAAGAGTTGTTGTAGAAAGGTCACATTTGGCCAATTTCATCACCCAATGGGAGCTTGATCGTGTTGGTGCAGAAGAAGGATGGGACTTGGAGACTCTGTATTGAATATCATGCATTGAAAAATATCACTATATGGAATAGGTATCGAATCTTATGGATTGATGACCTTTTGGACCAACTCAAGGGGGTGAAATATTTGTAGTTGACCCAAATCCAAGGCTGTCTAAGTGCTGTCGAACCCTCTAATGTGTGGAAGACTACCTTCAAAGCCAAGGAGGGCCTTTTCGAATGGCTCGTCATGCCTTTCGGATTGACAAATGCTCCCATAACCTTCATGAGGTTGATGGATGACATCTTGCGTCCATTCACCAGCTCATTAGTGGTGGTGTTGTTTGAAATATGATCACCAGTGTTGTCCTTGATGGCAACCCACTGAATGAAGATGAAGACATGTGACTGTTGACATGGGTTGTCCTTGATGGCAATCCACCTGATGAAGTTATTCTTGACTTGATGGACTTGGTAAATGATGTAAATCTGATGTGATATGATGTTTGTTGACAATATGATGCTAAGTGTTGTCCTTGAAAGGCAACCCTCTTAATGAAGATGATGAAAACTTACTTGGTGAAGTTGTGCTTGCTATAATATGTTCTTGATAAGCTAAATATGATGTATCTACAGTGTGTACAGAAGGCAGTGAAGAAAAGAAGTCAGCATGTGCTCAATCTTGATGAAAAAGTATGTCTCTATGAATACGCGGATATGTCTAGGGGAAGTCGCGTATGCACGCGGGAAAGAACGTGATAAGTCGCGTATGTGAAAAAGCGCTCAAAAAGTGAGGCCCGTGGTATTGAAGACTCATGGTATTGATCTGGCTCGTGGTATTGAAGGCTCATGGTATTGCTTTGGCCCGTGGTATTGAAGGCTCATGGTATTGCTTTGACCCGTGGTATTGAAAAAGGATAAACCTATATAAGGAGAAGAAATTCATTGTGAAAATCATGAGTGAGGGTGCAAGAGGTCTGAGCTTGAATGAATACTTCTCTGTGAAGTATATCTGTATGGAAAGGGTAAAGGTTTGATGATAGATCTGAATCTATGATACACCTATGAAGAAATGATGAAGCGGGATTTCTAGATCTGAAATGTACTTGTATTTGCTAGATCTGTTTATGGAGTGATTAGATCTGTGATGAGGCGAACATCTGTCTGAAGTAAAGGGTTAAATCTGAACTGAATGTCTGATCTGAAGAAGTATGCTGCTCTATGATAGTTGAAGATCTATACGCTACTTCGCCGAAGAGGAAGCTTACATATATCTGTGACCCATTTGAAGATAAAGCAGCGTATCATAATGAAATACATCTGAAATTATCTGCCTGTTACGGTTGTGTGGGCCGAGCCAGCGTATATCTGCGCGACATCGATTGAAGTGAAAGTCTTGTCAATAAACTCAAAGGTTGCTGAAGCGAAAAATGATACCTATCTGATCTGTCTCTTGTGTTTTTTACGCTATCGATCTGTGTTGACAAGTATCTATTGGTGATGTATGTTTGAGCTTAAAAGTATGGAGTGGGTCCAGTCTGAAAATATGATGAAACGTGGCCTGCAAGTTGTGTTCTAAAGGAAGCTTTGGATCCAGTGTGAAAATTGATGAAACGTGGTCCATGGTGGTGCTGAGGGTTGTAGCCTTCAGTCGGGGGGTTGTAGCTCCCTTCCAGGTAAGACTGGTAACGGGGTCAGGAGGTGTGTGGCTCCCTTCGGTGTTGGTAAACGAGATTAGGGGGTTGTAGCTCCCTTCCAGGTGAGGCTGGTAAACGAGAGCAGGGGGTCGTAGCTCCCTTCCAGGAGAGGCTGGTAAACGAGCGCAGGTGGGTGCCTGCGTGCTGGTCAAGTCTGCGCAGCACATATGTTGTAATATGTTTTCTCTATAATAAAATATTGAAGGTTGAGCAACTGCAGCAGTGGTTTTCTCCCGATTTGGGTTTCCACCTAAAAATCCTGGTGTTCATGTGTGATCCTTTGTGTGATGGTTTATTCTGTTCTTACTGCACATGTTTACTGTTTATTGAACATCTAATGAATGAATGATGGAATAATATAAGTGAAGATTTAATGACAGATCTAGATCTCTGTGTATACGCTAGTTTCATAAAGGGGATCCGCGTATATATGCTAGTTTACTGAAGGAAAGTAGCGTATGGGTTTTAAGGAATGAAAAAGTAAAAATATTTGATTATGCAGTAAATACTGATTCACCCCCCCCTCTCAGTATTTTTCCCAACAATTGGTATCAGAGGAGGTTCTTCTG
>JAXQQM020090657.1:0-38100 GCA_034641835.2 Pinus albicaulis | reverse complement strand
AAGGGACAGGGATCTGGAGGATAAAGCTGCAGGAAAGAGGTGCAGATCACAACCAAGAGAAAGAGGCAAGGTGGCTGGAAAAAGGAAGGTAATCAGCAAAAACGGAGGGGGCAAGGAGGAGGCCCTAAAGTAGGTCCAAACAAATCTTCAGGAGGTGATTTGAAAGGAAAATAAGCCGATTTCAATGGATTCCAAAGGGAGGTAGATCTGAACAGAAACAAGTCTAAAAACCAACTACCAAACAATTAAAACTCTTCCACAAAAAAGTGAGGGGTACTAAAGCCCTAAGGGCCGGGTTCCCAATTAGATGAGTAAAAACAGATTTGATCTTGTCATACAACAGACAGAGGGTCGAAGACTCTATTTAAGCCGGCAGCGAACCCAGAAAATTGCGTAAAAATCACTCTAAAACTGGCAGTCGGGGCAGCTTCGACCCGTTCTGCGTGTGTCGCAGAAAATGGAGGAGGCGGCACTGGAGGTCCAGGTCGCAGTGTTATGGCCAAAAGTACATACCCGTTCTCCCATATCCTACATATTTTAAAAGCGTCGTCTCTCGTGCGGCCGGTGCTCAAGTACCTGCGCAATAGGGCCAGAAACACACGGAAGTTAGAAATTTTAAGTTTTTTAGGGTTTTATGTGAGAAAAATGACATAAAAAGAGGAAAAATAGGTAGAGGCCGTCAAAGGAGGTCCAAACAAAACGACAAGAGGTGATTTGAAAGGAAAAGAGGCTGATTTCAATGGATCTGAAAGGGAGGTAACAGATCTGGAAAAGAGGGGGCTGAAGCTCTGAAACCGACGGCTGAAACAGCTAAAACTCTTCCACAAAAAGTGGAGGGTACTAAAGCCCTAAGGGGCTGGGTTCCCACTTAGATGAGTAAAACAGATCAGATCTTGGTCAAGGCGGGCTGAGACAGAGGCTGGAAAACCCTGGCAGAGGCTGCAGCAGAACCCAGAAAAATTACAGAAAAAATGCTGGAAAAAAGGCAGTGTCATAGCTTTCTAACCCGATCCGAGTGCAGTCGCAAAAATGTGCAAAAAAGTGCGACTCCGGAGGTCCAGGCTCTGTGTTTAGGGCCAAAAGTGCGACCCCCGTTCCGGTTGTCTCAGCGGCAGATTTTCAGAAAAGTTGCCGTCTCAGTTGCGGCTGGTGTCGGTTACCTGCGCAATAGGGCCAGAAACACACGGAAGTTAGAAATTTTAATGTTTTAGGGTTTTATGTGAGAAAAATGACATAAAAAGAGGAAAAATAAGCAGCTGAAAAGAAGCCCTAGGGCCTGAAGTAGCTGGATATGCAGGAATATGAAAAACGACAGCGGTTGTAATTTAAAACCCGTGTGGAGTCGCCATTTGTTAGTATGAATTCTTCGTCGAAGTGTACGAAAAAGAACCACTTTAGCTACGCATAACTAATAGCCCTAACAATAATAGAGGCTGCCAAACATCTTCAGATCTGCGATTAGTAGTTAAAATGCTGCAACAAACAGATCTATAAATGGAAAGACATTAAGCAGTAAAGTAAAGAGTTTGCTCCATGCATCCAACAAACAAGACAAGAACACGATTTTTGAATGAATTTTTATATTACAGGGCACCTGGGAGGAAAACAAGAAGGTGTATCCAGCTCTCCTCAATGGGATGGGTTCTTTGTAGTCCTCAGCACTTCAGATCTAAGCTTTCTCTCTCTTGTAGGTGTAGAAAACCCAATGCAAAAAGTAGAGCTCAAAGGGAGCAAAATGGTAGAAAATGGTGACCAAGTGTATAGATCCAGAGTGATCTAATAGGCAACAAAAGGTGAAGAATGATGGGGAGAACCCTCCTATTTATAACAAAATATTGGGTCATTCTAGATCTTGGTGCATGATTAAAATAATGTTAACCAAATCTAGATCCACCTCTATGGAATATTTTATTATTATTTGTTGGAGGGAAAGGGTGTTTGACTTTGGTCAAATCCCTTGATTAGTGAAAAATAAATAAATAAATGATTTATTTATCTTTTTAAGGAAGTGGTTGGGATATAATCAAATAAATAATGATTTATTTGATTAATGGTGGTTGATTTGGTCATATTTAACAAGGAATATTATTTAAATAATTATTCCTAGAAAATAATAAGATGACTATGGGTTTATCTCATTAATTTCTTTGTTTTTGGGTTAAACATGACTGGGAATAATAATTAAATTATGGTTTAATTAATTATTCCTTTTGGGGTTTCCTATTTAACATAGTGAAAGCAGTTTTACTTGGGGTAAAACTGGTCTTACATGGTGTACTTGGGTCCATCTAATGATGAAGAGTTAGATGACCAAAAAATGGTGTAACAACTATATTGGGAAATTGGTCCCATCATCCCGAGTTGGAGACACTATTCCAAATGTAAATAAAATTAATGGTTTTTAAGTTCCTCAGTTGTGGGTGGTTATCCTCCGATGTTGTTGCAACGATGTTAGAGGCATCAACATGACTCAAGAACCAGCTAGACTATTGCAAGGTCTTTTGTTTTGGATTTATTGAAATATAATGTGGTGATATACATATCAATTTCTTATGACTATTTAATCTCCAAAACCACTATTAAATAGGAAAACAAGGTGTATAGTCACTTTAATAATGTTTGTGAGATATTCTTACATCCAACCTCCCTAGTGTAGAGGTTCCTAAGAAGAATTATATCCATTCCCTAGTTGAATTTCACATTCTAGTCAATCGCAAAAAATAAATGCAACAAATGTCAATTCTATTATTGACATTATTAGTATTATCAGTAACACATACCCAGTCACCTATATACATAATAAATATTCACTAGAAAAATACTAAACCAGTCCATCTAAATGATATGTTGGGATGTAGCATGGGCATGAAATTTTAGGGATAATTTCACTATGTATAAGGTAATGAACTAGAAAATGTGTGTTCTAGAAAGGCCCACCTTATCCTTGCAATTAGAGAATTCATGACACTGAGTTAAATGGTAAGGTTGTTGTCACCCACTCCAAGTACATCATGCTAATAAACACAAATATAGAAAAAAAATATGATAACATGATGGTTTAGAAAATAGCGTTTTCAAGCTTCATCCCCATCCTTAAATAAAATATATACAAGTGTTCCTATTAAATTAAATGAAGTATAAACAGTCATTGAGTTTGTAGACATATGTCCCTCTTAATAATCTAATTGAAATTTAATTGTCCTTCTATTCACAAATAATTTAACAATTTTATTGGTAGGTTATTGTCCATGTGGAGACACCATGATTTGGGGAGGCCTATTAATGGGTAGGCCATCACTTTAAAGGTTAAATCATTAGACTCTATTGAACCAATAAAGATAAAATAAAGATAAAATATGAGCTTCCTACGCTTCAATAATTAATTCGCTATAATTCCATACTACTAAGTGACTTTTTATTTCTTTCTTCAAATATTTTTTATCTAAAGATATACAACACATGCAGCTACTTAATGCGATATGAGCTTAATCAATTTATTTGGTTAACTATTTAATCAAATTAGTAACTTTAATTATTTTTCACTTCTGTAAGTGTTTGATAATCTTCATTTTCACACACTTAAGATAATATTTAAATATCACATATAAAGAAACATAATTAATCCCAGGAAATAGATAGGTATATATATACTCTGTTAGCTCATTATCTCTCCTAGTATCAAGTTACATTCAGTTATAAATACCCACATCCATTCAATTATACTATATTGGGAAACTGGTCCCATCATCCCAAGTCAGAGCCGCTATTCCAAACATAAAAGGAACAATTTTAAAGTTCCTGGCTAGCAATTATCCCTCGATGTTGTTGCCGCAATTTTCGAGACATCAAAATAATTCAAGAACCAACTAGACTATTGCAAGGTATTTTGTTTTGGATTTATTGAAATATAATGTGGTGGTATACATATCATTTTCTTATGATTATTTAATCTTAAAAACCACTGTTAAAAAGGAAAAAAAGGTGTATAGTCACTTTAATAATGTTTGTGAGATATTCTTACATCCAACCTCCCTAGTGTAGAGGTGCCTAAGAAGAATTATATCCATTCCCTAGTTGAATTTCACATTCTAGTCAATCGGAAAATATCAATGCAACAAATGTCAATTCTATTATTGACATTATTAGTATTATCATTAACACATCCCCAATCTCATATATACATAATAAATATGCACTAGAAAAATACAAAACCAGTCCATCTAATGATATGTTGGAATATAGCATGGGTATGAAATTCTAAGGAGAATTTCACTATGTATAATGTAATTAATTAGAAAATGTGTGTTCTACAGAGGCCGACCCTATCCTTGAAATTACAGAAGTCATGACATTGAGTTAAATGGTAAGGTTTTTGTCACCCACTCCGAGTACATCATTCTAATAAACACAAATATAGAAAAAAAATATGATAACATGATGGCTTAGAAAAGAGGATTTTCAAGCTTCATCCCCATCCTTAACTAAAATATATACAAGATTTATTTTTTAAGTAAATGAAGTATGAACAATTGTTGAGTTTGTAGACATATGTCCCTCTTAATAATCTAATTGGAATTTAATTGTGCTTCTATTCACAAATAATCTAACAATGTTATTGGTAGCTTATTGTCCATGTGGAGACACCAATATTTGGGGAGGCCTATTAATGGGTAGGCCATCACTTTAAAGGTTAAATCATTAGACTCTATTGAACCAAGAAAGAATAAAGAAAGAAAAAATATCAGCTTCCTACAATTCAATAATTACTTTGCTATAATTCCATGCTACTAAGTGACTTTGTGTTTCTTTCTTCAAATATTTTATATCTAAAGATAGTTTATTGAGTGGAAAAATCATATGGAATTTTAGTGGTAAATTATCATAATAAGAGATCTCTTATCTATCCTCACAAATTTGGATTGAATGAGGTAAAACATTGATTTAAATAATTATATCCTCCTATATCTTAGCTATATATCATTAAATTTTTTCCATTTTGAAAAAATAATGTGACATATATTTTGTTCAAAACTCCCTTCACTTTCAATTTTACACATTTCTCTTATTATTTAAAAAAACGAGAAGAGATTTTGGTGCTAGGGCAGAGTACATCAATTTGTAATTCAATGGTTATTAGAATTAAAAAATACCACCATGAATTCCGCCACAACGCCAATTTGGGCTTGCCTCCCAATTTTCCCAACAAATTTGTGGCATTTAACATATTAAAAAAGTATTGTGAATGTCTTAGGTAGATTTATACAACCAAATATAGATTAGGTTGAACTATATCTCTTGGCATATACAAGAATTTTTGTTTAGATCAATAATAGCAGTTTATTGGAAATTATCAACATATTGAGGAAAAAATGAGCTAGAATCTCATTTTAGATTACGAGAATACTACTCTCCAATTCCAAAATTGTCGAAAAGAAAGTCATCTTTAGGAATATTCTCTCCAATTCCAAAATTGTCAACAAGAAAGTCATCTTTAGGAAACCCAACATCAACATTGGGCTCCCATTCAAGGGAAAAAGGGACCAAAATCAGAACCATAAGTGTCACAATCACTTGAACATCATAATATAAATTATGTAGTTTATCATTATAAAATAAATATGTAAGAAACATCTCCATAGTAGAATATAAATGCTTCTTTGGAAGATCCAATTGAAAAAAAAATTCTGAGTGATGTAATCATAAATAAAACCTTATTATGGGTATATGAAGGGAACACATGAATATAAAAGCTCAAATTTTGACAAGGATTGAATCATTGTTTTTAATCTCGAAACTAGGATGCTGGTTTAAATATAGTTTCTTTAGCACCTTCTTAATGGGTAACAAATATGAAAAGATGAAATATATTTAAGGAAAACTTAAATAAAGCAAAGAGAAAATGGAGGTGAATAATATTTCTCTAATAGGGCATTATTACTTGGGTTTCTTTTTACAATGCATTTAACAATTTGAAATGCCTTATTTTTAAAATATGTAATTTCTTAAAGTGATTATTTTCACATATAAGATGTACCTTTGTATTTTTTTATGAAATGAAAACAAATAACTTTTTTATAAGGAAAAAATGACAATGAAATAATTATTAAATGAAAATTGAAATACTATAAATCTTTTATATATCTTCATTTGGATAATTAAAAATAATTTGTGTCTTAGGGAGCTTATCAATTGGTAATCCGAGATATGTGAAATCATTGAAACTAGAGAGGCCAAGGTTCAAATCCCCCCTATTGAGACCCAGGCTATAGGGAGGATGACAAATCGTATTCCCCCAGAGGTTTACTGATCGTTATGTGCCAGGAGGGCTATTGGGCTTCTCTTGGTCACATTAAAATAAAATAAAATATAATAAGAAACTAAAAAGTTATCTGTCAACTTTTACATTTTACAAAAAATAATAGGTATCACTTAAATGAGGGACAACACTCATAGATCCTATACTCAAACTATTCATTGCTCTAAACCAAAAACACTTTAATATGATTGGGTTTTTTACAATTTTCAATCCTAAAGAGCTTCACTATGTAGATGTCATTTTTTTTTACCTTCCCTACACTTAAGAATATAAGATATAAATTTACCTAGGTTTATTTTTCATGATATTTTACTTAGCTTTATAACATTGAAAACAATAAATTTCCGCTCAAAATTTTAATGGCATGATGTTTTTATGTGGATCTCTTTATTAAGAAGATAGGGTTTTTTCATAATTATAGTGTTGTCACTACCATCATTGGTTTGACCCCTTTGTTTTCTTTTCCCTCTGACCATTGACCTTATTTAACTTTAGTATTGCAATCACAGCTCATTGGAATCCTTCCTTGCAACATATCCGACTCTATGGTCACATCCAATGTATACCCTCTCTATCAATATTAAGGCCCTAATAGGCACATCATGCAACATGAAAATGTATATTGGTTCTAATCTCTTTTCTTTATCATTCTTTAGAAATGTCAAGCATCATACCTTTATCTACCTAAAGCTCATTTTGGATATTTCTTTCTAATCCATTATCCCTCTCATACAAAAACCCTTCAAAAATATTATTCAACTCCCCCAGCTACCTTCCCCAACTAGATTAATAATGAACCAATAATAGTCATGATTTTAACATTCCCCTTATCTCCCCATTCACCATGCCCTTATACAATCCTAGGTACAACAAAACCTTCACTCTCCGCCTCCATATAATCCTAGATCAAACACTTTGCTCTCCACCTCCATATAGTCCTAACTAAAACCTTTAGTTCTCCGTGCGTGTCCTACTTGGTCATTTGTTTAATGAAGAGTTTTTTAATGCAAACATAACATAGGCCTCTCAATTTATTTCTTAGTTCCCTTAAATTTTCATTGAGACTAAAATTACGTCTCTTTATATTATGTAGACCAAAAATTTACTACAAGGAGATTGTGTTGGTTGGAAAGTTTAATATACCTTCACAAAATATAATAAATTATAAAAAACAACATTTACTTCCATTCATATGAAAAATAATTCTTATTATTCAAGTTCAATGTAACACCCTGCTCCCACATCTACCCAAGTAACTGACCAACTAGGGTAAAATTGTGACGAAGATTTACTATGATATGATTCAACTCCATATTTATCGGTTAAGGAATTGGAACCGAAAAAACAAAACCCAAACTGATATTCTATACATGTAACCGAAGCTCCGGGAGCCATCCAACCCTACGAGGTGACCAACCCCTGAGACAACCTAACAATTTACTATGTTAAAGCCTCATTTTCTCCCATGACATGGGAATGCATGTGACTGGGAACCTATAGTTTCTCCCACAACAAGGAATTCCTGTGACTAGGGACTTTTCGAGGTAGTTTTGTGCCAGCGACTCCGAATTCTGTGCCACCTTTTCAAGGCCAAGACTCATGGCACTTCCCAAAACTCCATGAAACTTCCAGAAATGAAAAATAAAATAGAAACAATGATACAAATTCAAATACTCAAACAAGAAATTTAGTGGAACACTACTAGCCATGATAAACATTTTGTCAAACAAGTCACAAATATACATTCTAAAGGTTTAAACAACATATATGAGCATATGGGTCTCACACTTATCTTAGAATCACTAAGAAGCATTGATTCCTCATCACAATAAATGCATTACCATCTATTAAGCCATATATTTATCATACATTCAGTGATTAACCAAAAAATAATGAGAGCCATACATTATCAATGTCATAAAACTCAGTCATAACCAACATATAACTAATAAAAATATCAAGGATATAACAGCCATATAAAGCACATATAAACAAGTATATTTACCCATAAAATACCAAGTAGAAAGATCTATTATTGATAATTGAATATGCCGACTAGGTATGGGGCTTCCATGAACCACCCAACCATAGACTAGGCTGAACCAAATATTTCTTGCAGACAGTCACTCTCATGCCATATTCCAAGTATGAATGTGGGATCTCATAAAAAAAATCAATCAAAACCAAACCAGGGTTTCTAGAGGCCAAACTACCTCAACCCTAAACTAGTGATTCCACCTCACGACCATACATCACTAACCATCACCAGATTGGTCTCTACCCAAGTTGTACAGGGCTTTGGAGTGTTTGTTCCAACTAGGGATTCCAGGACTAGTAACCTAACCCACAGTTTTTGTGGGACTTCTAGAGAGTTTATCCAACCAAGGCTTCTGTTGGACTGTATTAATCACTATTAAATGACTAAGACGTTACACATAAATTATCAATCCAAGGACGTCTTTTATCTCAATGACAATTTCACTGTGTGTGCCGATACATCAGACCAGAAGAAAAATCAAAATAAAGAGAAATTGTTGTTGAATCTATTGTTGAAACTTAACACTCATGCAGGAATAAAAAAATCTACAGGAATGTAATCATGCCTCAATTAAATGGTACCTATCACGCCACACAAAAATTACACCAGCCGTTATTTCTAATCAGATCCATGTAACATCATAATAATATCGAAACTAAAGCAGATGTGACTTACAACGAGAACAAAAACAACAACAATTCCACCAAGACGCAAAGAAAATAAGAAATATGGTACAACTAATTTAACAACTGCAATCCCTACTAAAGAGGAGGGCCTATCCTCCCTAGAAAGGCGTAGGAAGAGATAGAAACTAAATGAAAATTAAACCAGACAACACATGTAACAACAACAACATGATATCTTTATATTAATGTGACCAAAATTACAGAGCCAAAAGTAAAATTGTCCTCCGCTAACCCCATGACCTCAAGGGTCAAGACTTATATAATGGTTACATGTTTAGAAAACCAAGGAATAGATCAGTCATGAGAATCTTACGATTCTCATGCTGATCAAAAAAAGATACATATAGTTACAACCAATTCCTTAATAAAAATTATGACTAGGAGAATATGGATTACAATCAAAACCGCCTAAAATTTGTCATCCTAAAATATAATATATAATGACTTCTACAACTTTTGTGGAAAACAAAACCTATAGCGTAACAACAATTTAGGACAAGTCGACATCCAAAAGTTGACGATATGCAATCAACACTACAACTGTAACAACAATTTGTAATAGCGGGTCTGTAACATCACCATGATGTAACAACATCATACTGTAACAGCTCAATGTAACATCACACTTTCAACTGCTTCTGTACATCTCATGCTCTAGGTCTTTTGTGCTAAGAATAACATCTGGAAGGACAACAAAAGACCAGAGAACTTCTTCCAACATTCATCCAAGTTAGCCAAAAAAAGGAAACGATACATCATAATAATCAATGAAACGACAAGATAATTAAATAAGGTAAACCAACACTGTTTAACTTAGAAAAGAAGAGAAAAAGGCAAAGGTAGTCCCAAGTTTTGAGGTCACAACGTAAAAATGGGGGAAACATATGTAGGAAATAAGTAAAAAAATGGCACCCAACATCTCCCCCTAGCTTAAGCACTTGCATGTACTCATGCGAAGATCTCATCTCCCATGATAATATCTCTTGTGCAGGTCAGTGAAGTCATAGGCGCTGAATGTGTCCTCTTCTATAACCCTGTACCCTTGAGTAGCCATCAACTGTCGTGTCCAAGACTCTTCTTCATATTTGTTCAGTTCATAACGAACCTGGTATTCCTCTATTGGTAGCCATATCAAAGGTAATTTAAATATTATCCCAAGCTAGGAAGCACCAAGGGTTTTTATTACTTGGACATATGCTGGTACTTGTGTAACAACTATTACAAAGTTCTAAAATGCAATCGGGTCCCCTTACAATAGCTCAACACTGTTGGCTTCTTTATGCTTCAGACAACGAGTCAGGACTCGGCTCTTCATTTGTGAAAATTGATTAAGGAAAAAGTTCACAATCCTTCTTCTGTAGGCGGCAGCAAGTTCCCTTATCCCAGGAGTGCTCAGCATATTTCTAAATTCCCACCTTAATTCGATGGCCCGTCCTGGTTCTGCTCGGATTCATAAGTCTTTTCTTCATTGGCATCAATAGATTTTGTGGACAGATGCCACTCAATTTTATTCCTCATAAATGACACGAAGGCTCGTAACTAAAAATCCCCCATGTAGGAGAATATAGTTACAACCATTTGCATAGTTGCATGCTCACAAATGATATTGTAAAAAAATAACTCACATAGCAGGCTTTGTTCACCAAAATCAGAAGCATGAAAGACATCTAAAAAGGTGTGAGTAGAAGAACCTATATAGGGTCTGTTCTCCATGACGGTTTTTAACTGAAACAGATAATAGCGTTCCCATAGGAAAATGGGGCAGGATGGGGAAGGTTGCCTGCACCCCAAAAAATTGAGGGCAAGCTCATGCATTTTTTCTTATCCATAGTTAGATCCTGAACCTACTACTGTAACAATAGTAGTTGTTCCTTCTACTTCTTTACGTCTTCCTTCCACTTACAATCTTCCCAACCTTTCTTAAGTTCTTCCTTCATCCATTTTTCCTGTAAAGAACTTATCTCCTTCTGATGTTCTTTCAGTGAGATCACCCCCTCCCAAAGGGAGATTGCCTCTTGTTTCCATTTCTACAATTTGGAAATCAACAAAATTTTCTCGGAACTCCATCTCGCGGATGGACTCGATGTTTCTTTACAGTCAACATCAATAGTGGATATAACAACCTCTTTTGGATGGGTTTTCTCCACCTCTACTTTTGGTTCTTGTGTAACAGTAGCATCATTAGTGGGTTCTTGTGTATCAACCCCTTTATTTTCGCCTAGGCTAGCCTTTTTGCCCACGGTTGGTTCTTCTGTAACAATAGTGGCTTCCACAGTTTCTTGTGTACCGACTTCTAGGCCGATTACTATGGGAGGCTCTACTTTAACTATTGGTTCTTGTGTAATAGCAGTATCCTTAGCAGGTTCTCGTGGGACAACGTCCCAAAGTTCTGTTTTTGTCTCCATTGAGCTGGTGCTTTCCCCACAAACCTTATACCCTACTGCTGTTAATTCCTGAGAACATGTTCCGCATACGGATAATAAAATTTCCTTCCCCTCAGCTAATCTCTATTTCAACTGTTCATTTACTTTTCTTAAATTTTCAATTTTTGAAAGTAGAAAATGAGTTTCGTCCTTACCTGACGAGGAGGGTTATTTTCCTTCTTCTTCTTTCTGCTTCTCAGTTGTGGGCAATGGTTCCATTGGAAAGCTAATTCTCACCTTGTGTTTTCGCCGTCTATCTCCAATCGGCTTGTCAGTGGGTTATTTTCCAATTTTGAACCCGATGGGCTGGGTCTGGGCTTCAGCTTCTGCATGACTTCCTTTTGAAGTCTCATCTTGGTTTCTACGGCTTGTCCTAGGCATTTTCTGTTTAAATTCTTCCTAGCTCCTTGCTTGTTGGCTTAGGGCATCCAACACAATCAATTTGATAATTCCATGGTTGGTCACATAGGCTTTAGGATGTGCTGCACTCTTAACCACCACAACCATATGCTTAATGTTTCTTAATGGGAAAAATGGGAGGTTAATCTTCTACTGGTGCCGAAGATGATTTAGTAAAGGGAAGTGGTAATTGAAGATGATTTTGGATCTTCCCTCGCAATTAATGTACTTTATAAGACCAAGGGAAACATATACCCATGGTTGGGGGAGTGATAATCTATCAACCCATCTTCCCTTCTTTTCTAGCCTTTCCTCTCCTTCAAGAAAATCTTCCTTCAAAGAAGGGTCATTAAATGTCCTATTGAACCATCTCCGTCCTTCAACTAGCAATGTGGTCACTCGGGCAACCAGTTCTTCTGTTACTTCAATTTGCAGGCCCCTGACTCGGGTCTCATGGTCACTCAAATTATTAGTGAATTCAATTGCAATAGCCTCGTCTGTTCCTTCCAACTTCTGAAAATATTCAAGCCACCCGGCGTCCCTAAATACCTGATAAGATTCTGGACATTTTTGAAAAGATTCCATAGAGTCTGGCTCATGTTTTACTGCTTCTCCTCCCATCTTTTTATTAGTCTGAATCAATCAAGGTTGACCAACAGTAATATCGCCACATTGCTTGTTCTCTCTCAACACCCTACTCTGCTTATCCCGGATTAAGAATTTTAGATGAGGATAAAGACTTCAGCTAAGGGAGGTGATGGGAGGTAACAAGATTTTTGAATTACTAAATCATACTTCGCACATTTCTACATTAATGTCTAATTATGGAAAATAATGGGTTTTAAGTGCAAATTCCTTTTCTGGCCAGATTTGGTCATAATTGGTTATCGTGATATTTAATTTGATGCATGCAGGATTAATGATGGTTTCAAGGCTATGGATTTCTTGCAATCATTACGAGATTTATCCCCCCCTCCCCTCTCCCCCCCTAGCTTTAATGGTGACAGCCTCCACCGGCTGTCACGGGAATGCCATAGCTTGCCATTAATCATCAAATTAATAAATGATAATGTTACCTTCTTAAATTTCATACCTGAGACGACGTGAAGGAGGAATTTAATGCGATGGCATAACTGCTTCTAGTGATCGTGGCGATCATGCTTAACTTTTGTAATTATTGTTGCATGTCAAGATAGTGATGAGATACGAAACATTGTTCATGGCTATCGGCTGTTAGATGTGTAACAACCAAGACAACCACTGTGTTATTCTTCATAAAAGTGATAATTAGGAAAAATAGATACAGAAAAGAAACAAATAAGTAACATCATCTTGTAAAATATGTCAGGAAGGAAAGATGATGTTTTGAAAAATGGGAAAAATAGGGTGTAACAACCGCCCTAGAAGTGGTTTTCAACTGTTACAAATTGATTGACTACACCCCAAAAAGAGGTTTTCACAATCAGATTTTTATTTTTATTTTATTTATTTATTTTTATTTTTATTTTTTTTAATCAGGTGTAACAGCCGCCACAAGAGTGGTTTTCAGCTATTACACTTATTGGAATTTCAAATTTTAGGCTACACAGGGAAGCATTCTCCTGCTGCTGTAACATAAATATTAGAGTTCGCGGCAATGTTAACTAATGATTCCTTCGAATAAGGTTGATGATATAACCTTAGATGGAGCCCATTAACCAGTAACGGTGTCTTAGCACTATCAAGGGTAACCAATTGTACAGTCCCATTTTCAAAGACCGTGTCTACTTCGTAAGGACCTAACCATCTCGTGCAGAGCTTGCCTTTGAAATCCTTGAATCTTGAATTGTACAAGAGAGCCCAATCTCCTTTCTAAAATTTATTCTTCTTAATGAACCTTTCATGCCATCTATCTCTTTGTTGTTGAATTATCTATGTCTACTGAATGGCAACCAACCATTTCTCTTCCAACTCATTGAGCTGGTTCAATATTTGTCTTTGCACTGTGCTTAAATCCAAATTGACCTGTAATGTTTTTCTAAATACCTTTAGTTCAAACTCTATGGTGAATGAAGGATTCTTACCATACACCAATTCATACAGTGAGAAGCCTCTATTATTCCTCCATGCTTTTTTGTAAGCCTGCAACACCTCTGGAAGTTTTTCGGCCTAATTTCTTCGGTGGCTGGCTACTATCTTTGTTAAAATTCGCTCAATAACTTTGTTGGTGTTCTCCACTTGACCATTTTCTTGTGGGTGATAAGGTGAAGTGATGAATTCCATACTTCTCAGCCAGTTTCTGGATCAAATGATATGTAAATTGAGGCTCCCCATCCGTCATTATCTCCTTGGGTATTCCAAAGCGAACAAAAATATCTTTGAACAGGAAGTCTGAAACAACCTGCTCTGTAGCTCTAGTTAGTGCCTTATCTTTGACCAAATTTGTGACGTAGTCGGTGTAGACCAATATGTATGATCTTTGCTGTGATGAAGGATTAATTGGCCCTACAAAATTCAGGGCCCATTTCTCAAATGGCTCTATCACTATCTGAGGCTGTAATGACATCTCATCTAATTTCAGAGGCTGGCCCATCCTTTGGCAGCTATCACATCCCTTCAAAAAATTCTTAGCATCCTGGAATATAGTTGGCAAATAGTACCCTGTTGAGAGTACTTTATACCCCGTTCTCTTGTCCACGAAGTGCCCTCCACAGGGTTCCTCATGACAAGATTTCAAGATACCCAAGACCTCATCTTCTCTAACACAACGCTGAATCTGAAAGTCTGGTCTGGTGTGATAGAGATTTCCCTCTATCCAGGAGTAAGTAACACTCTGCTGTATGATCTTCCTTTTTTCTCTGGAAGATAAATTATATGGGAATTTTCCTGCAGCGCGGTAGCTGGCTATATC
Organism: Pinus albicaulis; assembly: GCA_034641835.2. Classification (NCBI taxonomy): domain Eukaryota; kingdom Viridiplantae; phylum Streptophyta; class Pinopsida; order Pinales; family Pinaceae; genus Pinus; species Pinus albicaulis. The sequence continues at coordinate 23,348 of JAXQQM020090657.1, read as the reverse complement.
TGTTGGGAAGGTAAATCCTCTCAACGGGCAGAGATGATCCCTCTAGCCCTAGGGTGGGTCTAGAAACAAGGGAACAAGATAATGTGTAGGTTCCTAGTTGATGAATGAAATAGGTTGGAGTATATTATCCTGCCTAGAGTCCAACGTGATTGTCACAAGTATAGTGATGGCAACCTGTTGATATTTGTCCTGATAGGTCGCATTCCTTCAACAATGGTACTCATATTCCTGCACAAAGATCAAAGACAAGAGCAACATACAAGACAATAATTGCATTCATAGCTAACAATTCATTCAAGGAGGACTAAACACATTCCGTAAAATAAACCATATTAACACAAGATGGGAACCAGACAATAGTCATGTATATATAAATGGAAGAAAGAGATTACAATTATAGCCTTGACGTCACAACCTCCTTCAATGGGTTCAGTCGAAGTGCGTCTTGAAATATCATCGGGAAATTGGGACGAGACAAGGACACAAGCCTAAGCTCTCTCTCGGCAAAGGTCTCTTTCTCTGTTCTATCTCCTTAGCAAAATGTTCAGGAATTCTCTTCAGCCTTTTAGCTATAATTGTTCAGCTAGTGTATCAATGGGAGATCAATTTATTTATAGAGAGAGAGGAGGAGGTTGTAATCCCTACAATGGTGGAAGGGAGGCCTTATCATTTGGGAGGTTTCCCCAAAAGGTGGAAATTAGAGGCCAAAGGAAGGTGGTCGTGGTTTTTCAGTCGAGCCACCCAGGCTGACTCGCCTAAGAAGTTGTTATCATGGAAACTTCACCTCTATTTTTAAAAAAAATTCTAGAAACAACTTGGCGTGGCTAGCTCACTCAGACAGGGTGGAAATGGGCATGGGGCCCAGTGTTAATCTTTCTCATTGGCACGAGGGCATAATGGTCTACTAGCGCCAGCCCAAAAACATGTGTTTCTGATGGTCTGCTCAAGGAATTGTCAACAAAAGGAATGTTTTCCTCATGACAAGGGATGCAATGATGGTCTTTGCAAGGCATGAAACTTATTATTAGTCACATAAATGGTCTTCCAATGTGCGGGATGGGGATTGCAGGGATGGTGACAAAATGTTGTGTAACAGATGCCTCCTAAAACATGAGGTCCGAGAGAGAGGGAGGGGTGAAATGCTTTATGAGAATGTGTTTGAACGAAATGCCACTGTCAGAAGACCTACAAGTACAAATAAAATTGGTATCACTGATACATGAACATGTGGCATGGGTGTAACCATCCATAATAGAGTACAGAAAAACTGAGATATGAGGTATGGATGCAACCATCCAGCAATAAGGATCAAAAAATAGACTCAGGAATGGTCGCAGCTATCCAATCATAAGAGTCATGTAATAAGTCATGATAAACCAAAATATCCCACAGCCTGGATCTTATCAAAGAAAACCCAGGGTCTTGCGTTCCATCTCGACCAGAACAAGTACACGTTTAAGAATGCAAATATGTGAGCTGAAGTTGAACATGCAAGAAAATCACCTGATTACCAGCCAATGACGAAAGCTGTTAACAGGTACAAGAGAAACCACTAATAATGAAAATGGATCTCAAGGTACAACAGGTACAATGTAAGGAATGTGAACATTGATTGGGCATCGAACACCTGTAGAATCACTTGATTGAAGACCACTTATGTGGACTTTTCGTCAAATGCAAAGAACTTGCCATTGAGGCATGCAAGCTCCAAGGTACCAGAAGGGAGTCTCTAGGTCAACTTCCTGGATAATGAGCTGAAGTCGACAGGAAGTGACCCGGTTGAAGGAGGGCCATAATTTTTCCCACATCATTGACATGAGACAGAGGAACATGATGATAGTGAATCATGACCAAACAAAGGATTAGAGGAATATTGAAAACTATAGAGGCAAACTTCTCTTGAACATATCGGTGACACGACTCTGGATTTGGCAGTATTTGACATCAAGGGATTTGAGGTCATGATGATGTGGCAATGAGCATATGAGAGGCCAAAAAATATTACCCAAACCCATGGAGGAAAAAATGATGAAATGAGATGTCCCCAACCTGACACGAATGCAAATGAGTGTCATGTTCAAGAGCGACATACTACCGACACAACTAAAAACTGGTTCCATTTTACCCCACCATTTCTAGTGAGTACCCCAATTATTTTTGAAAAACAAGATTGAAGGGGATAGCATATGCTTGTGTTGTAAGTTTGTCCTTCAGAAAAATCCATCCTAGTACATTTTACGAGCCCTAGGAAGGAGGAACTCGGTGAATGTCATGGCGATGATGTTCGATGTCATCAGGGTTTAACACGTTTGAAAAAGGAAGAACTCATCATCTTTTCATATTTAGAGAGTTTGAAAAGAAGTAGAAAATAAAACTCCACCAAGTCCCTTTTCATAAATATTCCCTCAGATCCGAAATGGTAGAAAACAATATCTGAGAGAACCTCTTAGTCACGATAGGCTAAGGTATTCCTTTTTTGTAAATAATCCATCCCAGCCTGAAAAAGGGGTAAACATTACTGGGTAGATATCGTTTTGTAGCCATTTAACGAGTTCAAAATGATAAGAGTTTCAAAAATCTTTTCAATTTCTTAGAGTTAGAAAAGAGTTGAAAGATGACTCCTCCTGGAGGAATGAGTGGTATAAAGGGTAGAAACTAGTTCCACCGATGGCGGAACTACCCAGAACAAGTAAAGGTCAAGAGGTTAGCTAACAAGACCACTCATTAGAGTGGTTCCTCGGGATCGGGTAAAAAAATCAAGTGAAGTCGTATGATCGGCCAAGCAGATGGTGACGATGGAATGAGAAAACCAAGGTTCATCTGGAAAAACAGGCTGATAAAATGGAAATCATGAGAGGTAAAATCAGAATGGTTTCATTTTTACACAAGCTTGAAATCAGGAAACTCTGCTTGAAATTAGTTTCATTTTTATACAAGCTTGAAACAAAGAGTAAACTATGCTTGGGACTGGTTTCATTTTTACACAAGCTTGAAACATAGATAAAATATGCTTGAAAACGTGGGCATGCCCCCAGCATGGTGACTCAATTCGAAAGGTAGATGGAGTGAAGGTTCAATTACAAGATGAAGAGAAAGACTCGATTGGGATTTTATGAGATCTTAGCAAAGACTCGAATTGAACGAGAACGTGTTTCATTGTTTTAACGAGGTTGACACATTAAAAGAACTATCCTCATAAGATATAATTCATTTTTATAGAGGTTGACATAGAATATGAACTATCCTCAAAACCTTTGTTTCATTTTTAAGGAGCTTGACACAAGAAAACGAACTATGCCCCAACGAGCTTGTTTCATTTTTTAAGGAGCTTGACACAAGAAAACGAACTCTGCTCCAACGAGCTTGCTTCATTTTTTAAGGAGATTGACACAATAAAAAGAACTATGCTCCCTAAACCTTTTAACATAACGAATAATAGGTCATGCTTCCAAGAGGTTCATATTTGATGGGAGAACAATTTCTTGGAAATCTTGATCGGATGCCCCCAGTAGATGGTACTTGATGGCACTATCACTGGATAGAGGCAAAGAAAAAGTGGCCACATAATTAACCTATGGTAGGGAAGATACAACTGGTGGATAAATATCTGGCAAAGACGATGGCAGGCTAGCTACCACCTCAGGACCAAAGAATGAAAGCTGATCAATGGTCACAATCCGACCTTTGTGTGGAAAACAGATCACACAGAAGAGGGAGGAGACAAGTGCACCCATAGCATAAGCATAGTCACACCCCAAGAGTAAATTGAAATCCAAGGGACCTAGAACAACCATAACGTCTATACAGACAGTTTTCCCTCCCAAAGTGATCAGAAATTTTGGAAGGATCCCTAACGGTTGACTGGTTCCTCTGTTAAATGCCAACAGATTCTGCGTAACAGGCACAAGCGATGTAGAACCAAAATATTTCCAAGTGGTTGAAGACATAACACTAACAGACATGCCTTCATCCATAATTGTGATAGGTATGGCCACATTGAAGGTCTCTACTGTGATCTAAAAAGGCACATAAGAAGGAAGGCAGTATCTCGTAAATCGACTCCAATCGAAGGAAGCGACCAAACTACTTGGAGGGGGTACCATTGAACTGAGATGGTCATCCCTTGGTGTTATCAGAGCAAGAGGATCATCCTCCTGGACCACAAACATGGGAGCAGGAAGAACAATTTCTTGAGTCATAGGGACGGTAGGATATTTCTCCAAGTCCGAAGAATCCGAAGAAACAAGAATAATGTGAGGGGGATGAGATCCAATCTTGAGGGAAAATACCTGATGAACCATAGGTTGAATCAGATCAACCGATTCCATGACCAATGGTTGGTTGGGAACGGATTCATGAATTTGAAATTCCAGGGGAACAAGATCGACCAAGGATGATTTTTGAACAATCGTTGCATAAACTTGTGGAGGACTCGAAGAAAGTTTCTGGTAACCAACCAGAAGGCAGGGTGCAGAAACAGTAGGGTTGTCCAACGCTCTCGTGGCTTCATCCATGTACAAACAAAGGTGAATGGGATGATGTCATTCACACAAATTACAGGATTGGTAATCTTACCCTATTTCTTATGAGTCTTATCATTGCTAGTCGAAGATGTGCCACCAATATGACTTCCAGAAGCCAACGACAACGACGGACAACCATCGGACCATGCTTCAAGTACCTTGGGAATGCCAAGGCAGTCTCGAAGAAGGTGGTCACCTTTGCACAACATGAAAGGGAATTTCACTTTCCGTGGAAGGTTGGATGGTTTATCAAAGGAAGATTTTTTAGGTGCAATAGTTGCAGAGTTGGCCTATCTCTTATTTGACTTCTTCTTTTTCATATTCTTCTTCTTAGCCACCTGGTTACTAGAATCCAGAATTTCAGTAGGCAAAGTAGAAGAGGAGGATGAAGAAATAGGTGAGGAAGGGGAGAGTTCCACCTTAGAATCAACATGATGTTGTCCAGGTGGAGGGGGTGGTTGTAAAGTGGGTGAAACACTCGAGTCCAAAGAGGTCGATAATAATCAAATATTAAAACAAATAGTTAACCCCGGAAGGGATAATGTTGCCATATAAGGATCACCAACATTCCCAAAAGCAAGAAAAGGACTAGGATTCCCTTCGGAGGGGATTCCTTGGTTGGTAAACTCCAGAAACGTTGCCATTGGAAATAACCCTAAAAAAAAATAATAAGGAAGATAACTCTAACCCATAATATTTCGTGGGCAGTTAATATTTTAAGACATTGAAACAAAACTCTGTTGTTTCTTATTTTAAGAGTCGAGAAATAGGAAAAAGGTGACTCTATCACTTTTAGGTTGAAATGAGTGTGAAAGGACAAGAGCTCGATGATATTTTCACTTTGTAAGGACTCATGAAAATATCGAAATAACTAAGGTAATCTAAGAAAGAGGGTGTACCAAGTTTCCATGAACTTCCATAGACACCTTCATGGTCAAATGGAAGAGAAATGACCAAGGACTTGATGTACGTGTAGGTAGTCTCCCCAAAAGCTGTGTTAGATGTATCATGGTCACAGGGCAACAGACTCGGATTCCTATGGATAAATTATTGCAACGTATGAGGGTCTCCCTTTATATATGCAATGGTACAGGGAGCACAAGTCTGTACTAGTGCTGTCTAAAGCCAAGTGACAAACGACAGCTACTAGGTATAATGACGTCGGAACACATCACTATCCCAGACCTCTAAAAATTTTTGCGTTAGGTTCCAATGCCTCCTTAGAATAATTGAATCAATTTTAAAGTTGATCTTGAATTAATGTTTCAGTTTCAAGGCCCTACCGAATGGGATATCGAATTCCTAAATGCATGCTATATGCAAAAGAACACCATTTTCCATTCGATGAATGATAATTAAGAGAAGGACAGAGATCTTTCAAAAATTAGCAAACAATGAAATCATATGAATAAGTCCACTAATTCATCTAATACAACCAAATGAAAAATGAAAAAATATTTCCTAGTTCATTGAGTGCTAGTTATGAAAAATAAATTTTCATTTTTTTATGCAAATGAAAGAATGGAATTTTTTTGTTTTTTTGAATGAATGAAGCACACAATGCATTAATTACATTAAAAATCAAATCAAACACTGGTTTGGAGCACTACGAATGTAAATATCTTAAAATGAATAATTCAAAAACAATACAGACATGAAAACACACTCAAACCAATGATGCACTCCTTCAAACAAATAGAAAGCTTTCAAAATGACCCAAATGAGCAATGCGATCTGTGCTCGAAGTGAAGAAATGGAGATTCAAACAAAAATGAAGGTAATCATTCAAAAAACCAAAACACAAAGGATCAAGAAATATCAATACAATTGATCAGGGAATCAAGATGACAACAATCAAAAGACTCGAACTTCAATCAGAAGCCTCAGTGAGTAAAAGACACCTAGAAACCTTAGGGCTACAAACTGCATCGATGACAGAAAGGATAAAAAACTGAGAAGAGAAAGTCTACAGTAGTCGGAACAAGCCCATAAGACCAATTTCAAATCAAAGAAACAACCCAGAGTCAAGCACAAGTGACGAAAAACTCAAAAGGGAGGTCAAACCAAATCCTACAAGATTCAACATGACTATGAGGCAGTAATCTGCACCAAACAGAGGTTTACACCACTGCAACGAAAGAAACAAGCGCCAATTGGCACAATTGTTCAAAGAAAACCCATTCCAAGCCAGATAGCTATGGGAAAAGCGAAAAACTAGGGAGCAGAGGTAAATCTTGACACTCTGGAGCTGAACAGGAGCATTCCAAACAGTTAAAGAAAGAAAAAAAAGACAGACAAGCAATAAAACGACCAAATTCGACTCGACAAAGAAAATTACCAATGAAAAACGAGACGAAAAACTCACACTGATCCCGATTGGAGTCGCCAACTTGTTGGGAAGGTAAATCCTCTCTGTGGATAGAGAAGATCCCTCCAGCCCTAGAGTGGGTCTAACAACAAGGGAAAAAGCTAATGTGTAGGTTCCTAGTTGACGAATGAAATAGGTTGGAGTAGATTATCCTACCTGGAGTCCAACGTGATTGTTGCAGTTATAGTGATGGTAGCCTCTTGATCTATTTCCTGACAGATCGTGGTCCTTCAACAATAGTACTCATATTCCTACACAAAGATCAAAGACAAGAGCAACATATAAGACAATAATAATTCTTAGCTAACTTGTCAGTCAAGGAGGACTAAAGACATTGCGTAAAAGAAACCATATTAACACAAGGTGGGAACCAGATGATAGTCATGTATATATAAATGGAAGAAATAGATTACAACTGGAGCCTTGACGCCGCAGCCTCCTTCAAGGGGTTCAGTCGAAGCGCGTCTCGAAAGATCATTGGGAAATTGGGACGAGGCGAGGACACAAGCCTAAGCTCTCTCTCGACAAAATTCTCTTTCTCTGTTCTATCTCCTTAGCAAAATGTTCATCAATTCTCTTCAGACTTTCAGCTATAATTATTTAGCTAGCGTATCAATGGGAGATATCTTTCTTTATAGAGGGAGAGGAGGAGGTTGGAATCCCTACAATGGTGGAAGGGAGGGCTTATCCTTTGGGAGGTTTCCCCAAAAGGTGGAAACAAGAGGCCAAAGGAGGGTGGTCATGGTTATTTAGTCAAACCACCCAGGCTGACTCACCTACGAAGTTATTATCATGGAAACTTTGCCTCTAATTTTAAAAAACATTCCAAAAATAGCTTGGCATGGGTAGCTCACCGGGACAGGGTAGCAATGGGCACGGGGCCTAGTGTTAATTTTCGTCATTGGCGTGAGGGCATAACGGTCTACCAGCGCCAACCCAAAAACATGTGTTTCTAATGGTCTACTTAAGGAATTGTGAACAAAAGGAATGTTTCCTCATGGCAAGGGATGCAATGATGGTCTTTGCAAGGCATGACACTTCTTATTAGTCATAGAAATGGTCCTCCAATGTGAGGGATGGGGATTGCAAGGATGGTGAAAAAATGTCGTGTAACAATATCTTCATACCATGGTGAGTGAGTATATATGGAAAAAATATATTCATCCGGAAAATAATCCTCACTAGGAGTGCAGTTATGACCTATAGTTAACCTAGAAATAAAATTAGCAACCACATTATCTTTTCCAGGTTGATCTAAAATAGTGATATCAAATTCCTATAACAACAATAACCATCGTGTAACTCTACCATTAGTAACATGTTTATTCATTGCAATGTGGTCAGTGTGTACAAATACTGGATACCTCGTGATATAGTGCCGAAATTTGTTGATAACATGCACTACTGCTAAGAATTCCTTCTCAGTCACTGTGTAGTTGAGCTCAACTGGAGTTAAATTCTCGCTGATGTAATAAATTTCATAAGGTTTCTTTTACTCTAGCTACCTCAAAACATCACCCACAGCTATGTCATATGCATCTGTAGCGATATGGAATGGTAGTCTCCAGTTTGGTCCTCGCAAAATGGGTGCTGCTGTTACACAATTATTTAGCTTCAAAAAGTCTTGCTCACACTTCCCTCTTTTTGAGTTTTGGTAATTGGGATTCTCGAGATTACCTCAATTTTTGTAGGGTCTACCTTGATTCCACATGCCGAAATGAAATTTCCAAGAAAAATCCCTTTGGTCATCATCATGTGGCACTTCTTCGTGCTCAAAGAAACATTAGTTTTCACACAACGTTCCAACACCTTTTCCAAATTAACTAATGTTGTTTCAAAGGCATCCCCATAGGATGTAAAGTCATACATTAATATTTCGAGACAGTCATTTAGGAGATCCAAAAAGATATCGAGTATTTCCCTTTAAAAAGTTGCTGGTGCACTGCAGAGGCCAAAAGTAAGGACTCTGTATGCAAGGGTGCCCCATGGGCAGGTAAAGGTTTCCTTGTCTTGGTCTTCTGGGGCAATCTGTATTTTATTATATCCACTAAACCTGTCCATAAATGAAAAAAAAATTCCCAGAGAGAGTATCCAAGACCTGCTCAATGAATGGTAAAGGAAAATGGTCCTTTTGGGTGGCCTTGTTAATTTCTCTATAGTCTACATAGACTCTCCACTTGCCCTTCGTTTTCGAAACAATGACAAGTGAAGATACCCACTGACTGTCAGAAATGGGGTAGATGAAATTAGCATTAAGTAGTTTCTGTAATTCCTCTTTCACTATCTCCTTAAGTGTGAGATTCATTCAGTGAGTTGTCTAACTGGGTTGCAGCCCTCTTTAAGGTAGACGTGGTGAGTGCATAGGCCAGGACGAATTCCTTTCATATCGATATAGTCCCATGCAAATTCCTTTTTATATTTCTGAAACAGTTGTATCAGAAATCTATTCTGTTCAGTAGTCAAGTTAGGATTAATGTTTAAATATTTCCTTGACTCAATTTCAACAAGAATGTTGTCAGTATGCAGATTAGTTTTCAAATGTTCAATATTTATGTCGTCCACCTCATCTTCTTCCCCTAGATCTTTAATAGAGGCAACAAAGAGTGAATTTCTAAGGAAACCATTAATAATGTCATCCTCTGTTTCATCCTAAAGTATTGTGCTTTTCCAAGTGTGAAGAGAGGCAGGGAACAATTAGATTTAGGTTCAAATTCATCCCACCAGGGACTATTCAAATCCATATGCAGTTTCGCTGGGGGGTAAAGGTTCAAGTTCTTAGTGGCCTGCCCATCCGAGATCACCATAGATCCAGATCTACATCCAATATGCATCTGCAGTGGCTAACCATGGCCTCCCCAAGATTAAAGGATGACCCCCCAGGTTGGATTTAGTTTGTAAAATGAGAAAATCAGCTCGATAATTCCAAGAAGCTATAGTGATCAACACATCTTCTATCATTCCCTCAGGCTTGACACATGATCTATCTGCTAATTTAAGTACTATATGTGTAGGTTTGAGTCCATGAAGTCGTAGGGAGATAAAAATATTTTTGGCCATTACATTAATGGTTTCCCCTAAATCAATAAGAGTGTTATTTATGGGCTGGTCATCAATATGGACAGTCATTGTAGGATTCCCTAGGTCATTATATTTAGTAAAAAAAGGTTGATCAATCATTAGTTCAGACAGTTTCCCCATAACATGGATAGTAGAAGGGTCTTTCGGTTTCCTTCCAAGCCTTTTGACACACAGATCTCTCATTGCTTTGACATAGATAGGTACTTCCTTAAGAGCTTGTAACACTGGAATCTGCACATAAAAATTATGTAATTCCTTGAGGAACTCAAATTCAGTTTGTGAGGTTCACCCGGTTTCAATTAATCGTTGTGGGTATGGAGGATCCTGAACCCCAACAACTAAGTCAGTTTTCATAGATGCACCAGCCCTGCTCATGTTGGATGATGTAGAAACAACATGCTTCCCTAAGTTGGCTGCTACAGGTGTAGCAATAGGTGTTGTATTAGTTGTTACAGGTGTAACAACTATTTCAGAATCAACTATATCATTTCTAGGTGACTCACATTCTTCCTCGGTAATGATGGGAGTATGTTTTGTTTTGATTACTTTTCCCGATCGAAGTTGAACCTCATTAAGCCCAATAGGAGTGATACGATAAGTCTGGAAAGTAACTGGGGCATCTATGCTCTGAGCTACCTTATTATTTAGATTGGGGTTAGGTTGAACAGGTAACTGGGGTTAGACAAGAGGTGCATGAGTTTGAAGAGGAGGTAGTTGTAACTGTTGTTTCATTGGCAGTGAAGATGGCACTGGACCTTGGCCATTACCTCTCCAATTCTGAATCCAAGGATACGATTGCGGTGGAGGATATTGCATTGGTGGAGGGGAAGGCCACTGGTTCCATGGTGAAGGAAATTGTGTTAAGGAAGGAGTAGGATATGGCCATGGAAATTACTGACCATTATAAAAAGTAGTGCAAGGATTAAAAGAGGAAAAATCTGGAGGCATACCCGTAGGTCACGACTGCAATGGTCTCTTTTATCCGACGAAGCAGGAAGAATGGACATCCTCCCTTGAGTCCTTAAGTACTGCTTTAAGTCTGGGTAGTTATGGGCATTGACTAGTGGAATGCGCCAACTCACTGATGTTGCACAAGCTAGCACTATTCAGTCTACATTCTCTTTCTAAATGTTTCTTTTTGCATCGAGGACAGAATATTGCCAAAGCTGCTTCAGCTTCTGCTTGTACTTTCTTAACTTGTACTGTGGTAATCTGGGCAGAGAGAGTATTGAGGAGGTCAGTTTTAAAATCCTCAAATTTATTTCTGATCTCTGCTTTGGTTACTCCTCCACTTGTGGACTTCTGTATTTGAATTGAAGGGTCCCCAACTGAACTTATTTCCTTGAACGATCCTCTTTAACTCCGCAAATGTAGCTTCATTATTTCTTCAAGTGGTTCTTGTGATATGTATCCTTTTCCCAAAAGATTCAAACACTTTAGACAATCATCTCTTATACCTCTTAGGAATATAGGTTTCAATATTTTTGAGGCTAAGTTACCAAACTTAGACATTTGTAAATTAGAATGGAATCATTCCATGTAGTCTTCTAAGCTCTCCTCTTCCTTCTGTGTAATTCTGAAAGTTTCTTCCTTCAAATACCTAGTTCGACAGTAACCATGATACTTAAAGAGGAAGGTGTCCATCATGTCATTTTAGGTTCGGATCGTGCCAACACCCAGTCTCATGAACAGTCTTAATGCGTCTCCTTTTAGAGTAGCAAGAAACAAGTTCAACTTTTGGACATCTGAAGTGTAGTCATAACTCCTACACGACACATTGAACTCGAACATATAGGTACCATGATCTTCAACAACCATCCCTTGAAAGGAAGGTATATATATCATAAAGGAATGTTGTTCATATGAGCTTCATCCCATTTCTCCAATGTCGGGAATTCAAAAGTAAGAGTACCATCTTTCTTAATATTCTCATCCCCCATGGTTGATCCTTCCTGATGGGATGAAATGACCTCATAATATGCAGGGGATTGAAAAATAAATAAAGGATCAGGTTGTTCCAGGACCATTTGTTTCACTACACTACCTAATGATTATCAACTAAATGCTATTCCTTAAGCCCTTGATGCTCCTCACTAGTCTCCCCTTGTCCTTCAATTTTCAGATTTTGATCAATGGCTTTCCACGGTTGTTTCAGATCTGGATTCTTGATATCAAGAGTGGATATGTTGTTTGAAGGGTGATGAGGTCCAAACACAGAAGGTACCGATGCCTCAGGCTTTGATATAGTAGCAGCTTTATGTGGTCTCGTCTTCCTATTATCTCTATATGAAGTAGACTGTTCCTTTTCTACTTTTGAGATAAGATCTCCAAAGAATGTATTTCTTCCCAAGTCTGCACTCTTCTTTTCCTTTTTATGACTCATATTTCCTATAGTTAGTTAGAGTGGGGGGTGTTTTTAATTTCTCTCTTGTCCTACTAGCAAAAATGGACCCTATGTGAATCAATCCTGCCTAGAAGTGCTTCAGTTTCTATAGTGGTGAGCCCACCCAAGTATGTTAGAGTGATATGCACGTTCTTACCTCTCGTCTTACTGCCCATTAACTATATAAATGAAGACACACTGAAGAAAAACACCTAAAACTCACACTTCTAAGTGCCCCAGCATAGCAATGGTGAGTCCGCCCAGGTATGTTAGAGTGATGCGTAGGTTCTTACCTCTTGTCTTACTGGCCAACAATTGCTGACTAGGAACACCCTATCACCAAACAAAAAATTCTAGTTGATTGGATCGTCACTGCCATCCCCATCAATGGCGCCAAAATGTTGGACTGTATTAATGACTATTAAATGACTAAGATGATACACATACATTATCAATCTAGCGACATCTTTTATCTCAATGACAGTTGCATTGTCTGTGCCAATACATCAAACCAAAAGAAAAATAAAAATAAAGAGGAATCATTGTTGAATATATTGTTGAATCTAAACACTCTTGTAGGAATAGAACAATCAAAAAGAATGTAATCATGCCTCAATGAAATGGTACCTAGCGCACCACATAGAAATTACACCAGTTGTTATTTCTAATCACATTTGTGTAACATCATAATAATATCGAAACTGAAGTAGATGTACTTACAGCTAGAACAACAACAACAACACTTCTACCAATATGCAAAGAAAATAATAAATATGGTACAACCAATTTAACCACTGCAGTCCCTGCTAAAGAGGAGGGCCCTTCCTCCCTAGCAGTGCATAGGAAGAGATAGAAACTAAATGAAAATTAAACCAGACAACGCATGTAACAGTAGCAACATGATATCTTTGTATTAATGTGACCAGAATTATAGAGCCAAAAGTAATACTATCCTCCGCTAACCCCCTGACCTCAAGGGTCGAGAGTTATATAATGGTTACATGTTTAGAAAAACAAGGAACGGATCAGTCATGAAAATCTTACGATTCTCAGGCTGATCAAAATAAGATACATATAGTTACAACCAATTCCTTAATAAAAATTATGGCTAGGAGAATATGGATTACAATAAAAAATGCCTAAAATTTTTCATCCTAAAATATAATATGTAATTACTTCTACAACTGTCGTGGAAAATGAAATTTGTAGCGTAACAACAATTGAGGATAGGTCGACATCCGGAAGTTGACGATAATTTGTCAGCACTATAACTGTAACAGTAGTTTGTAATAGTAGGTTTGTAACACCATCGTGATGTAAAAACATCGTAGTGTAACAACTCATTGCAACAACACACTTTCAACTACTTCTGTACGCCTCATGGTCTAGGTCTTTTGTGCTAAAAATAACGTCTGGAAGGACATCAAAAGACCAAATAAATTCTTCCAAAATTCATCCCAATTAACCAAAAAAATGAAACGATACATCATAATAATCAATGAAATGACAAGATAATGAAATAAGGTAAAAAAAAGCTGTTTAAGATAGAAAATAAGGGGAAAAGGCAAAGGTAGTCCCAAGGTTTGAGGTCACGAGGTAAAAATGGGGGAAACATCTGTAGGAAATAAGTACAAAATTGGAACCCAACAACTTCCAGGACTAGTAACTCAACCCAAGCTCTTACAGGGCTTCCAGAGTGTTTTTCCAACCAAGGCGTCCAAGAAAGAATAACTCAACCCACAACCAAAGGTAGAAGAAAACCGTAGAGAAAAAAAAAGTAAAACCCACAACACCATGGCCATCCAGGAAATGGAAAGGCTAGGAAAAACCACTTCCAATCTAGACAATCCTCCATGCCAATGACAAATCATAACTAGATAACCACATGCATATGCCATGCTTACCAAAAATAGCAAGGAAATCATACATGCAACTAGGTACTTGAAATAAAAATCCGTTGCAGTTGTTGATGCTGATGTCCTCTTGCACTTTCTTTCTTTTCCTTTTCCCTCTTGCTCCAAATCCGAAGTACCCCACACTCCTTCAAGAGTGCTCCAAGAAAATTCTAAGTGTCCAAAAGCACGAGAGAGAGAGAATAAAATGAGAACTCCAAAATTGAACTAAAAAAAGTATATGAACTCATCCTGAGAAACATTTTTATTAATGAGGCCTCTAATTTCTTCAATTTTCCATTATTTTGTTTCAATTTCCTCCTCACATGCAACTTGTGACCTTTCACCTTCATTTTTTCCTATTTTCCATTATTTTCATAGATAAATGCCTCATGCCTTTCCAAATCCTTTTCCATTTCCTTTTCCAATTTACATAGCCATAATAAACCATATGAACACCCACACTAGGATGTTTTTCCCAACATTCAGCTTGGAATACGTGTCCCATGACCAAGGTCTTAATGTACCTTTATTAACTTTTACATGCATTTTTTACCGAAGATTTTACAGAACCCTCCCCCTTGGGGGAACACCATCCTCAGTGTTCAATGACACCTACAACAAGAAATAATGCTGATAGAAAAACATACTACCCATGGAGATTTATAACTTAGCTCGTTGTAGTATTTCTAAGGATCAACCTAATGAGAAGCAACCAACGTGACAACATAACAACATAACAGCCAAAATGACATGACACCCATACCTCTTATTGGAGCTTTATAACAAAACTCATGGTTGTATTTATATCCATATACATATGTACATAAACCAAAACATCATACCAAATAATGTACCAAAAACATATACCAAAACATTTTCTCAACCAGCAAATAGAGAAGGATACATAGCTCGCATGTGATCTGCCATCTTCCATGTAGCTTCATCGAGCCCAAAGTGCTTCCAATGCACTTTAACTTACTCAGTTTCTCAGTTCAGGAGCATGAGCCATTAGAGGTAATTTAAGACTAAAAGTGGCCTCCTAAGGAAAAATAATAAAATAATACTTAAAACAATAAAATAATAGATATAAATTTTGGAGGGAAAAGAAGAAAAATAATTTTTTTAATTGTGTTTTTGGCTTATGTCCTTATAAGTTTAGTCAAATTTCTAGTGTAGACAGTCGTTCGATGCAGAGTTATATTCTGCATCAAACGAGTGTCCACACTTGAAATTTGAGTAAAACTATAAAGAGATAAGCCAAAAATACAAATAAGAAAAACAACTTTTCTTATTTTCCATCCAAAATATTTACATGTACCTATTTTTAAATTTAAAGGATTTTTATTGGTTTACATATTATGACATGGAAATTACGTGAAAATTTCGTGGGAAATTTTAGGCTAAAATTTCCTCTAACGATCATTCTCTACAAAATGCAATAAGGTTTCGGCTGGAAATCTCCTTCTAGCTCCACCTGCAATATAGAAAATTCAATCGCATGATCAACATATTTAACATTCTTCTTAAGCAATAACACATGGAAAACATCATGGAATTTCACTGTTGGAGGCATCGAAAGTTGATAGGGTACTGGACCAATCCTTTCAAGAATCTCGAAAGGTCCACAATATTGCAGTGCCAACTTGACACATTATCCAATCCTCAAGGAGCTCTTCTTGAGCTTAATGCGCAAGTAAACCTATTCCCTAACCCGGAACTCCTTAAACAACATGTTTTGATATGCATAAATCTTCTTTTTATCACGTGCTTCTTTGAGATTCCTCTTAATTACTTGCATTTCATATTCCATCTCTTCCAACATATTTGGTCCTATCAATACCCATTTTACTGGATCACTCCAATTAATAGGAGTATAAAAACTCCGCCCATAGAGTGCCTCAAATGGACTCATCCTCAGTGACTCCTGATACCCATTTTTGTAAGGAAAATCTACCAGTGGAATATACTCTTCCCAATTTCATTTCTAATGCATCACATACATCCTAAACATGTCCTTCAATATCATATTGACCTTCTCTATCTGTCCATCTGTCTGTGGGTGATAAGTTGTGCCGAAGGCCAACTCTCTACCCAAACCTGCAAATAACTCTTTCCAAAATATTGAACTTAACATCCCTATCTGACACAATCTTCTTTGGAACACCATGCAACCTCACCAAATCCCCAATGAAGACTTGTGCTACATCGTTGGCTGAATAAGTAAACTTCACTGGAATTAAGTGTGCTACCTTTGTCAACCTATCGATCACAACCATAATCTAATCATACGGGATATATTTCCTTAGAAAAATTGTGATGAAGTCCATGGAAATGACCTCCCATTTCCACTTTGGAATTGAGATATGTTGTAGCAACCCACTTGGATGCTTCACTCTGCCTTTAATTGTTGAAAATCCAAGCATCTCGCCACAAACGTTTCCACTTATTTATTCAAATTCGGCCTATAGTATAACTTATTCACCGCTGCCTGTGTCTTATGATACCCCAGCTGACCGTAATATAGTTTCACATGAAACTCTCTCAAGATAATATTCTTGAGCTCGCTGTCATCTGGAACATATATCTTGTCCCTAAATCTGACCAAGCCATCTGCTATGAGACGATAATCCACATCCTATGCATCTATACCTGTACTTGTACTTGTGCCTATACTTGTACTCTATTATAACCTATTCCTGAGCTCCATGTAGCTGTTATCCTGTTGACCTTCCTATAAGGTCTGATCCTATAAGTTTTTCCTGTATAAACTCATAATTGTTATATGATTCACTTGTATCTACATGTTAAGAGAATATGAAACATTGTTCTCTTTACCTTTAATGTACTTGATCTCAAATTTGAACTCTTTGATTGTGGCCAACCATCTAGCTTTCCTGGAATTCAAATTTGGTTCGTCAAATACATACCTCAATCCACTTTGATCGCTCATCAGTACAAATCTCCTACCCAAAAGATAGTTCCTCCACATATTCATTGCATGGATGATCATTGTCGACTCAAGATCCTCTGTTGGATAATTTTTCCTGTGCTCATTCAATTTCTGTGATTAATAACATACTACATGTTCTTCCTACATAATATCTCCACCGAGTCCTCTCTTGCAAGCATCTTTGCATACCACAAAAATTGTTGTGCGGATGCATTAGTGTCGACCTTTTCAGCCTTCCTCCGGTGATAAAACATGCTCTTACAAAGTGATTTTAAGGTGTCAAGGTCAAATTTTTTCATTTCAATGAGTCTTCAAGCAAAATTTGGTCACTAGGCATTAGGTCTAGGGTTTGTTTTCACTCTTTTCAAAGTTGTCCAAATGTCGGTCCATGTCACCATTCAGCTAAGTGTACCATCATTCAAAGGGTTTTCATCATCATGTCAGGTTCCATTGGGTCATTTTACATCTTTTTCATGCTTCAGTTGTGCCTTGGTAAGGTCCATTTCCCTCACCTAGGGTTTTGGAGGTAATTTCTCTTGGATGGTCAAATCATTAGAAAAACTTGTATCCTGATGTTCATACACCTTCCCCTATCATTAATTTACCTTATTAAACACTTCCCATCACTGAGATCCCCCAAATTCCTCATTTTTGCACAAACCCTAGTTTATTGCCACAACTTGGCAATTTTCTAGGCTAGGCCTGTGTTTTTCCCTTTTGGACCCCTTCCCCTCACTCAATATCTGAGATTCCACTTTCCCCTGCTTCCTAACATCCCTCCCTACTTCCCAAAATTTCCCCAAGAATTTAGAAGCCCCTTATCCCCTTCATTTCGCTTCATTTCGACAAAATTCCTTGTTTCACACATCGGGGTAAGTTTCACTCAAAAGATGTTTCAGAGAAATAAAAGATGAAATTTGGGAAAATGAGAGAGGTTTTTGTCCAAAACATGCCAAGGAAGAAAAACCTCTTTCACTTTTTACACAGGTATCATGGTTTTAGAGAAATGTCAAAAATACCGTTGCCTCAGGAGAATTGAATGCACCTCTGAAGTGACCTTGGGAAAATAAATATTTCTCCTAGCATGGTTGGTTAAATGACTTTCTTTATGAGTCAAAGGATAACTAGACACAAATATATTTCCAATGAGCTATCATGAGCTCAATTTGGAGTTGAGGAAGACCTTCAAAAGTTGACTGCAACAGCGCTCTGCCTTGAGGCAGCCTCATTCTGCTCATTTTGACAAGTTCTAGGAGATTTGATTTCTGACAAGGAAAATGAATTCAAAATTGAAAAATTCCACTTGGGTTGAAAAGTAGACTCCAAGAGCTTTCCAACAAGCTATCACACGCTCAGTTTGGACACCGGGAAGGCCTCCAAAAGCTTCCTGCAAAATGCACTATGTAGCGCGCTACCCATACAGGAGGCGCGCTACCCATATAAGGGGCGCTACCCATATAACGCCTACAGCCCGTGTTAAACCTCAAGTGCGCTACCCATATAAGGCGCGCTACCCATACAGCGACAGAGCCAAACAATTTTGTTTTTGTGTCCGATTTCGAGCTCAAACGCCTCCATCCACTTGCAAACAAGTTTTTAATCATTGCTCAGTGATTTTTGAAAGAGGTTTTGGTATTTTTTGAAGTTGGGAAACAAGCATTGCTTGAGGAGAAATCTATAAACCCTATGTTCATGCCAAATTCAATTCTCAGGGTTTTAAAAGATATAGTGACAGTTTAGTGAAGGGTTTGTAAATTTTCGTGATTGGTATATGTGCTCATACCTATATTGCTTGTGGCGCCCTGGCACGTTATGTACATCATCCTCATGCCTTTTTGTCATTTTACCACTGCTGTCACATCCTTTCATGTTGACTTGTCCATATAGCCTCATGTTTTCACATAGTTTTTTGCCATAATATTACCACTTTTGTCCTTGCTATTGTTTCATTGCCAAACACAAACACAATCCATTGACAAATCCTTGGCTAGCATTACAAAGGCTGCACACTACATTGGCATTTGGTACTTATTTGTCAAAATCACTTGTGATCCAAAAACAGAGACTGTTTTTATGCCACTAAAACAGAGCTATTACCACTGTCACTTGTTTGCTTATGATGTTTTGGTACATATGCAATATATTTGGGTTTTGAGAATGCATTGAAGCCTTTGACTTCACTACACCTATATCAACACACATATTGCAGACAACTTGTTTTCAAAGCCATGTCAGAGACAAATTCAGTTTATGAGCAGGAGTCTGACAGTGATTCCACAGCAGAGGGTAATGTGCCACGGAGGCCTCACAAAGGTGGCAAAGGTGGTAAACATCTCAGGGAGGAGCCTACTTCTTTGGCTCAATTGTAGGCATGTCCGCTTGCAATGGATTGTTTTCGGGTTCAGTCATGTTTTCGATTCTGTGAAATGATTTCACAAACCCAGCTTCATCGTGAACTAGCTCGTCTGTTTGTTCTACATTTACATAATGGCCGTGTAAATCTCGCTGGAGTAGATTTCATTCTGTCACCAATGACTATTGCTCAGGCCACTGGCATACCAAATCTGGGAGAGGAATGGAACAAACATCAGCAGTTAGAGAAATTCCACTATGAGCCATACATCAAACCTAGGTATATGAGGCACTTGGGCAGAGTTTTTCCTTTCAGATTCCTGAGGGATGAGTTTGCACCACTGATGAAACTCATCATTCGGTATTTCAGTTGCGAGGGCAGATTCTCGCGTCTCTTTGCGTACCATGTCTGTTTGTTGATGCACTTCACGAGGGTACGTATGATGAACATTCCGTACTTCATGTATCGCAACATAGAGAGGATGGTGATTTTTGTACAGAAGAAGACCCCAGCACAGCAGCATAGGAGTATATATCATTACGCTCTGATCAAGATCATAGTGGTACATCAGTTGACACAGCAGGGCATCACTTGGGAGGATTTCATCTCCCGTGACTTCTTCACAGCGCCACAACCGCCTCTTGAGATAGTTCATGATGCGGGAGAGCCTTCACACCAGCCTGACATTCCTGAGATTGAGCATATCAGTGCTCCATTGTATGTGACATACCAGCGAGGCCACAGGGCCTTATTTGCAGCTACACGACGAGTATTATCTCCACCCGGGGTGGAAGGGGTCTCGCCGACTCCATCAGCAGAGCGAGTATTATCTCCACATGATGTGGAAGGGGTCTCGCCTTCTTCTTCAGCACAGGTACAGATCCAGGACAGGGGCAAGAATCCCATGCATGATGAGGGCCCATCAGGAGGCCGGGACACGGATTTCACGATCATTGATGTTGATGCGAGCTCTCCTAGCTCGAAACTGAAGGAGATCATCCAGGAGCAAAGGACCGAGAATGACACGCTGAAAGATAAATTGCAGAAGGCTCAGTGGGTGATAAACTACCTGGAGCAGCGCAACAAACAGCTAGAGGATGAGCACACACTTTATGAGCTGCGACAAATCCGTGAGGATCGACAATTGGCCCGGAAGAGACCCGGCGACATGACACCAATCGATCGAGATTCTGTACTCACGCATGTTAACATTCATCTGGAGAAGTTGTTGGCAAAGGCCAATAGAGAGAAAGACATGCTTCGCCACATGAAAGGTCATTATTGGGCTCGCATGCATGTCTGCAAAGCGAGAATGAAGATTCTGAAGAGGAGGTTGAGCGAAGCACTAAAACGACGGAAAAGGCCTGATCCACTCTGGATTTTGGCCGAGGCTTCGTTGGCTGGGCATGATACATGATGGAGGGTCTTCGATCCAAATTTGAGTAAATTCAGAGAAATTTTTGTCATTTTGAAATATTTTGGTCCAAGAACAGATTTTTCTGCTATACGGGTAGCGCGTCAATATGCTCACTTTTGTTCGGGACACTTGCTGAAGGAAATATTTGCATTTTTGGGTTTTTCATGGTAAGTTATGCATGCTCAGGCATTGCCGAAGCAGTTCATCAGATTCTGGATGGTCAAAAGGCCCAAAAACACCATGAAAACCACCTTGCTGCCACCTTTTGCACCAGCAGGAAGTACTTCTGGGAGAATGAAGTTTTGGAGGGTCAAATGAGCTCCAAATTGGGAAATTCCACTTGGGTTGGATAGCCAACATCTAGGGCTTTCCAACGAGCTATAATGAGCTCAATTTGGATGCCGGGAAGTGCCTCAAAATCAGGCTGAAAGGTGCGCTACCCATATAGCTCAGGCGCGCTACTCATATAGATTTTTGGTCAAATTTTCAACTTCCAGCTCAGACTTTCGGCCAGTTGGGACCAGTTTTTCTTGTGGATGAAATTTTTGGGTTTCATGATGTAAATTGATGGTTGGCATGTAACTTTGGCTCATTTTTACCTATTCTAGAAGATTCACTCTCAAAAAAGTGAAAATCATGTAAATGAATCAGTTTCCACTCTTTTAGAGGCAAGTTGTTAGCTGCCTAGATTTTAGCTCCTTGATTAGAATTTGGTTGAAACTGATCCCTGAAGAAGGAATTTGACCCCTAGAGGCATGGGAAGGGGTTAGAGTGATCTATATATTGTAATTTTTGAGACATTCTATAGGTTGGACTCTTGGGAAACTTTTGGCACACTATTGTACATATTTTTCATATTTTGGCTAAGGAAAGATCAGAGGTTTTGCAGCACCTGTTGGGATTCTTGTGGCTTTCAGTTCTTGATGGTGTTTTCTCTCAGTTTATTGTAAGTTATTTCATGTTTAATGTATTCCATCCCTTCTTATGCTTCTAAAACTAAAATGAATGAGTAGATGAGGTTGAATCCATTATTTACAGTGCTCTGCCTTTGAATTCGTTTAGTTTTGTATTTTTTCGCCTGTTTGAAAAGGATCCATGTTCATCCTTGCCCTTTTCAACTCCTTGTCTTTCTGATCCATCCATATACTCAATCAAAAGCATCAAGACTATTGCCTACCTCGCCCCAACTCGAATTCTGCAAAGATCTGGCCTTATCCCCGGACCCAAAAAATTGTTTTTCCCATTTCTCCAACAAAAACCCAAAAAATCAAAATAAAACATTCCTATCTCTTTACTAGCCTAAAATCAGTATTCATTTTTCATTATAAGTCATCTCAGCCCCTTTAAAGATCCTTTTATCGAGATTGACTGGAGAGAGCCCTCTCCTGTCCTCATAGGGCTAGCTACGAGGCTGAGCGTGGTTTGATGTAGCCTTGAGTTTTACCTTATTTCAGCCTAAGGTAGATTTGAGCGCTAACATAGTGGCGACCATACTGGGGAGAAATTTTCTTATTACTGTCATTTGCTATAGACGGAGTCTGAAATCACGCCAGGTAGCCTTCGAACTTCTCTTGCTCTGCGAGTGCATAGTAGATAAATGCTACTTCAGTCGATCTCCAGTCTAGCTTGTAATCGTAACACTTAACTTATAAATTTCCCCAGTACGTGTATCAAGATCAGATCTGATGCTGATGGTGGACAACAGTTACACACATCAGAAGGCTGAAAACATTCACCTGACGACTTCATTCACTGAAAAATCCAGAAATCAATGTTTCATGGTGACTTCACTGCAGAGAGATTAGTAGCTTTAAGACTTTCAAGATGGACCGAATCACAAGAAGATACGCTCCCATGAGCCGAGATCACATTCCAGGTTTTCCAAATAAAATTCCAAAGGTAGATTGGTCAAGGAGTCTGCCTACGTTTAACGATGATGGTAAGAAAGATGCTTCTTTACATCTGGTTAGATTTCACATGCATATTCGCAAGTTGAAGGTGGATTTTCCTGAAGATTGCTTGATGAAGATATTCCTGGCCACTCTGGAAGGTGAAGCCCAATCTTGGTATGAAAATTTTCCGCCGGCATGTATTTACTGTTTAAAGGATTTTCATGCCTTGTTCATTGAAAGATATCAAACATCTTATCCATCGTTAAATTTAGTTCATGACTGTTGCAAACATGCTTCTACTTTTATTGAAAGCCTTGAGAAATATTATGAAGATGATAATTTCATGGATGATGAGATCATGGAAGCCCTATATGAAAATCCATTTCAGCAACATGAAGAGAACCTAGAGGATACCCATAAAGAAGATCATGAAAATTTGTAGTAGGATCAAGATCTTAGTGCAGTGGAAAATGAAGCCATTTTGCATGT